>RWGY01001084.1:0-87872 GCA_007726485.1 Eragrostis curvula | reverse complement strand
TACGCAAGAACAGTTCGGCTTCTTCAAGGAAGATCACTCGGATTCTGAGTTTTTCAGTTGACTTACAACATGACTCGGTCATATCAGAAATTGAGTCTCTTTATTTCACTGAAAACAAAATGCAATACAATGCAAACACGATGCTTCACCAAAAAGTGAAGATGCAGACGAACATTACTAAACAAGAACAGCATGCATTACAAGAGACTCCGATAAGCATCATCGCTCTAACCTATTACAAGAGACCTACATCTACCCACCACGGCGGCTGCGGGTCCTGTGAGCAACACAGGACGGCTTTGCAAGGAGATCCTTGCGCCCTGGCAGGTACCTCCTGCGTGGTTCGCCTTCGTCCTCTTCCTCAGAGGAGATGACGATGAACTCCGGCAGAGCTGGGGCTTCCGCTGGAGGATGAATCACCGCGAGTGGAGGTTCGTTGAAAACTTCAACCATCTCCAGGGGAACAGGAGCAGGTGCTGGAACTACAGGTGGTGCTGGGGCTGGAGCCGCTGGAGCTAATGGAGGCGGCGGCAGGTCGCCCGGAGCCGATGGCGATGCGGCGGATGAAACCCTACGCCTGGAGTCCCTACGGCCAGCCATGGTTTGATACTAAAGGAATGAGGAAACGGCCAACATCAACACTTGGTTTTAAAGGCCCATTCGAAGAATCTGAAAGGACGAAAATGATTTGACGTTTCTGCTTCAGGATCTGAAAAGCGCCTGTCCAGATTCCTGCATCAACGACAAACTCGTCACAGTAAACTTGTGACTCGGTGGATAAGGATGAATCACTCGGATAAAATTTAAATGTGCATTATTAGAGTATACACTTAATCTCTCGGATTATTTGTATAACGCTCAGCTATTTTTCTGTTTAACAATACATATTTTAGTCCGTGAGTTTCTAGTTCTTTTTGAGTCTGTACATAATTATACTAATTATCCACAGACTCGGGGGCTAGTCCACGTGGACTCACTTGCGTGAGTTCCACGAAAATTCAAAACAACTGTACTATCAGTAATCTTAATGCTTCTGGTCTCTTTTGAGTCTGCACATAATCATTCTGATTATCCACAGACTCGGGGGGCTAGTCCACGTGGACTCACTTGCATGAGTTCCGCCATTCTCTCGGCAGACTTGCCAGGCACACGGGTTGTCTTATATCCTTGACAATTTAAGTCTGATAATACCTATAATTTATCCTCTTCTGAATCTCAATTGTTTTCGTTGAGAGACAGCTTGGGGGCTACGGGTTGTAATCATCCCTGGCTGATTAGCTGGATGGACCTAGACACCAGCTCGGAATGAGAAGTTCTTGGCTGAGACTCATTGTGACTTCCTGTTCTAATTGCCTTGTGCGCAGGAAAGCATGAGTTCCTTATATAATGGATGCTACTTTTCAACACATCAGTATGATGCACTGATCGTACATTCATTCACTCGGATCAAGATCTTATTTCTTGGTTCAGCTTACTTTGAGTTACTATACAATTCTATGAATTACACAGTAACTCGGGGGCTACATCAGTATGATGCACTGATCGTGCATTCATAATTTTCAAATTTGTAGACATACCTTTTTCAAGGCTTAGGCCGACTCAGTCAGTTGGATACTATTCACATAGTATGCTTTCAGCCCTAGCCGACAGATTCGGATGTTGAATTTATTTTCACTCGGATTAAGATCATATTTCTTTGATTCAAGCTTACTTTGAATTAATATACAATTCTACGAATTACACAGTAACTCGGGGGCTACATCAGTATGATGCACTGATCGTGCATTCATCATTTTCAACTTTGTGGGCATGCTTTTCAGCCTAGGCCGACTCAGTCAGTTGGGTACTATTTACATAGTATGCTTTCAGCCCTAGCCGACAAACTCGGATGCTGACTTTATTCAAATCTCCTCTATGGACTTAATCAGCTCTGAAAGCTGAGTGCTGTTCTATACACGGCATTTACATACAAACTTGCTTCAACAAGCATTTATCCAATTTTTCTGATATCATTCAGAGTTGGGTGCCAACTGACAGCATACCTAATTCAAGGCCCTGTTGGCCTTGGTCCACCCGAGGTCAAGTACCTCAAATTTGATTCAGGTCAAGTCCTTTTTAATTTCTCAATATTACTTGAGATCAATTCCTACATGGAGAGAAGATTAGTTGGAAGCAATCTACTGGATCAATCAAAAAGCACTTGGGGCTACTGTCGTTACCATGACCCCCGGGTACCCTCAAGACCAAAGGGCCGAGTAACCTGACAAGGGTAGTCGGACCAGCCCAGAAGAAACCGAGTAGCCCACGATACAAGATGGAAGGTTCTACTACTCGGATGGATGTAGGGAAGGCTTCTTGCCTTGTACTCCAAGTATTTCCATGATGTAACCGACTAAGACTCTTTCCATGTAACCCTGTACCCCCGACTATATAAGGCGGGCAGGGATCTCCTCTCAAACATACACAATCAATACCACGACATACAGGACGTAGGGTTTTTATCCTCCGGGAGGCCCGAACCTGTCTAAACTCTTTGTCTCGTGTTTACCATCGTATTCTTGGTCCCTTCGCCCCCATAACAAATCTATCGAGGTCCTATAACCTCGACAGGACTTCTTCCAAAATTCATTTAATTAGACAAGATCATAAAAGCCCTGCTACAGCAGGACTTCTTATGTGGACAGTATGGAGAGGACTATAAAAGCTCCGATTGGAGGCAACTGATCGCTTTGTTGCATGAATCTTCACCAAGTAATGAACAAAGTAACGCGTGTTAGTAGATGGTGCAATTAGGTAACTCATGTGTACCAGCCAGCTAAGCCGATCAATTCTCTGAATCAGTTGGGTTCCCTTGTGCATGCATTTTGCACAACATTTTACTGCCACAATGAGCAACAGGGCAGTACTTGATAATTCAGAGCCCCGGTGCTAAATCTAAGATTAGGAAGCCCCACTAAGAAATATTTTTCATTTGATTTCTCTTGCAATACTAGAATTACATCAGAACATTTTTTTTGCGAAAATAAAATACATCACACATACCAAATTTTGCAATACTGGAAATCACGGTCCGTGTTGTATTCCATGAAGTGAATTATCTGGATTATTAAATTCTCCAGAAAAGTATGAAAAAATATGCAAGAACAAAAGATCTCCCAAGCTTCACATAATGGTTGTCTGACAAATGAGATGTGGACTCTCACAAAAACAGGTGTGGCATAAAATGGTTCCTTTTACAGCCAGTTGCAAGCTGCAACGGAAGTAAAAACTCTAAGAAAAAGAGATATTGCGGCGAAGATGGAGGAAATAAGATTGGCACAAGCAACGGAAGACAAATAAAGCCAATCTATCTCCCAAAACACTCTGAATTCTGGTGGCTAGTGTTGATAATACCATCTAGAACGTACCCGGCGGCGCGCGGTCCGGAAGTCTAAGTGGAAATTGACAGAATAGCCGAACTAGCAGAAGATGCAGTGACAGACTCAGCAGAGAACGGTGTAGAGTCACTGCCTCAATAAGGATCGGAACGGAAGATTCCATCTCCTGTGCTTACTGTGCTTTACCACCGAACAATTAGTAGCAGTACTCAAAGCTTCACGAAACGAATCAAAGTGGCAGTACTGAATGTCTCAATCTGATGTACAATATTGTAGCCAAGTGGAACAGCAGCACCGCGGTAGCTAAGCAGAGAAAAAAGATCAGATGAGCATCGTTATTCCGACGGAAGAGCTGTCCAGTCAGTGCAGCAATGGAATCTCGCCGGCCTTCTGCGTGTCGCAACCGGGATCCATCAATCCGATCGAAGCGACATTGAAGGATCGCGCAGAATAAGCACCACCCTGGACATCGTGCTCGAGAGGAATAGCGTGTCGGCAGGCGCAATCGGCAGCGGTGCATCAAAGACGAAGACGCGTCACTTCTGCTGAGACTGAAAATCTGTGCACTCATGGATGGAGGAGCAACAGCACGGCCCTGTGGCCGCCGAAGAAGGATGAGGAGGATCGCCAGCAGCTGCTGGCGAGGCCGTGGTGATTGGAGATCGGAACAGAAAATAGAAAAGAATAAGAGTTATGGTCCAAAATATTGGTCATTAGAGCATCTCCAAGAGCTCCCAATACTCACTTCCGAAATCAGTTTATTGGGAATTAGGACCAAAATCGGTCCTCCAACAGATGCTCAATCAGTTTCCCAATCTTTTCGCCCACCCAATCCGACCAGAGTTTGTTGGCAAATATACGCCGTCACCAGCGCTCCCAATCCGTCTCGGGCCCACCTGCGCCTCTCACGTGGTCAATTCCGTCCTTCTCGGCGCCTCCGATCGACGGGCATCACCTGTCGCCCACCGCAGTACACAGGTCGAGCAGAACGCACTTCCCGTGGTAATCTAGCCGGAGCCATGCAGAACAAGGCCGCACGATGCGAGCTGACCTGCATGTGCTGTGGTGTGTCGCACAGCGCCGTACCTATCCGGGATGCCTGGAGATTTTTGCTATTTTGCCCACGAAAACTGTAGGCTTCGGCGTAATGCCTATCTGCGAATGGGTTTCGTTATTATGCCCACGAAACCAAATGTCTCACCGGTAGAATGCTCAAGCCAGCTATATTAGCTTATTTTCTTTTCTTTTTCGATTTAAAGACATGAGAAAAGACGAAACTGCCCCTGCTCTTTGTGAAACATTTTCCCCTGTTCCATCGCCGTTCTCCGGCCATTGTCCAGACACCAAATCCCCATTCTCCAGGCAAAAATAAAATAAAAACAGCACGCCGTTCTCCAGCCATTGTCCAGCATGAAACCAAATCGCCATTCTCCAGGAAAAATAAAAACCTGCATGCGACATGGTTCAGCTTAAAGAAAAAAAAAAAATCTGAAACCAGCATGCTGACTGAAGGAGCATCGGCGTGTCTCGCGCGGAGGCCGTGGATCGGATTACTACGCCGCCACATGATGAGAAGATTTCAACCAATTCCAAGATGACGGATAGGGTCCTGGGAAGGTGAGTACCTTGTTATCATGCGCACAACATGAGAAGATTTCAACCAATTCCAAGATTTCCATCCAAAATCGAAAGAAAACTTCAAATACAATGTAAAATTAGAAAAACAAGCACATCTGAAGATCACCTTGCAGCATGATTGAAGGAGAATCAAGGCCGGGCGCAGTTGAGATGACCGGATCGACGCCGGCCACAGTTGTGATGCCCATGGCCTCGCCGTCGCGTAGGAGAGATGACGACCTGGAAGGGGTAGCGGTGGGCTGAGCGAGGGCGCGACCAGGGCCGTCCCGGGGATTTTGGAGGCCCTGTGCAAAATACAGATCGAGGCCCCCCGCTTCAGGTCCATGTCCATCAGTTCGGACCTCAACGCCATCAGGGACGCGGCCATGCATGGCCATGGCCAGCACCGGGCGCTGGCGCGCCGCCTCCCATCATGGCTTGACCTGGACGGGTGATGTCAGTTCTACTTCTAGGCGATGGCTATGTCAGATTTGGGGGCGGAATCGAGTTCGAGGGGAGACAAACGAACGATTGTTTTTTTTTCAAAAGGGAGACGAACGAACGATTTGGGGAGACGAACAAACGAACGAACCTCGCTGAGATTTTTCTTCTATCTTGGAACGACGAACGAGTCCTACGCTGTGCCGCTGTGGGCTTGCTTCCTCGGTCTCAAACGGGCCAGTTCTGAAATGGGCCATTATTAAAACATAAAGCCCGTAAGGCACAAAGGCTCACATCCCTTCGTAAGTCGGTAAGTGCTTCTTCTTCCTCTGTCTACCGACGACAGTCGACGAACAACTCAATGCCCAAAACCATGGCGGCCAGAAGTGATTTGCAGGGCTGGGGAAGAAGGGTAGGGGGTGGTGCTCGGCGTCAGAGGAGGTATGAGGGCCGCCATACCTTTCCATATTGGCGACAGGCTGCATATACATAGAATACCCGGTCTAATTTGGGGCCCCAACAATTTGGGGGCCCTGTTCCGTCGCACCGTCCGCACATGCGTTGGGACGGCCCTGGCGCGACGCACCCGTTTGCGGCCGCGCCGGCCTGGGGCGGGGGTCGTCGGGGAGGGGGCCGCCGCCATCGCCGGCCATGAGTTGCGGTTCGTCCAAGACCGAGAGCATAAGAGGAGGAGATGCCCGGGGGCAGTTTGGTCCGATAAGATGAGAAAAAAAGGGAAAATGATTAAGAAAAATAGAAAAATAAGGTTTGGGCATTCTACCGGTGGGAGCATCGGTTTCGTGGGCATAATAACGAAGCCCATTCTCAGATGGGTATTTTGTCGAAGCCCATAGTTTTCATAGGCAAAATAGCAAAAATCTCAGGTGCCTGAGCAAGTGAGCATCTATGTTTTTCATCCTTTTGCTTTATTTTCTTGTTCGATGTATGCTTGAGCAATTGAACTCGGCTAGCTGCTCCGGTTTCAGAGCTGCGGTGGATTGATTTGTATGGAGGCGGACTGATCTTTCTCAGCGGCAGCCATGTCATAGAGCATGGAGAAGAGAAGTGCGGGTGAGCAAGAAGGGACGAAGGAGAGGAGTTTTGAAAGTTTTTGGGAATAAAAAATGGATAGCTGTTGGAGGAGCGGTTGTTTTTCACACCCAATATTTTTTAGAAAGCTTCCAATACATGGTTTTTGGGAGTCAAAATATTAAGAACTCTTGGAGCATCTCCAAGACAACCCCATAAAATTAGCCCTGTAAATTTATTTTTAGGAGCAACTAAAAAATTATGAGGGGCAATTTGTCTTCTCTTCTCCAACAGTCCATCCCTAAAAGTGGATCAAAACAAATTTGATTGGGCCACATCAGCATTTGGGGCCATAAAAACATTAATTGTAGTGGAAAAAGAAGGAATAGAGGGCCCAATTCTTCTCCTGTTTGTAGCTACAAATGAGGAGAGTTTAGAGGCTATGGGAAAGTTAAGGGTTGTTTTGGGGTCCTGTTGGAGATAAATTTTTTTTCTTAAAATCCCAATAACTAAATTTAAGAGAGGTTTATGGGACTCTCTTGGAGATGCTCTTAGTTTTGAGAAACTAATGGTCATTATTTTGTCCAATTGAGAGTAATATTGGAAAAAAAAAGTGGCAGATTTGTAATAAGTTGTTTAATTTGCATAAATAAAATAAAATAAGTAATATGATTAATGCTTGATTTTTGTTAATGTAATAAATAATGTGTTCATTACTATTAGTCCGGTAGGGTCAGGATTCGTCTCTCTTTTTTGTGACGTAAACGTGAATTCGTTATTTGATTGTGCAATTAGAAAACTGATAGCCATTATTTTAGACAGTAAAACTCCTCAAGAATAAAGAATGGCATAGGAAGGCAATCAGGATTGATGGCAATCAATTGCAGGTGGGTACAACGCACAGGTAATGAATTTCTTCGGTGGGTTTAGCGATCGTTGGGCGGCTGAAGCGTGAAGGATCGGCGTCATCAGGTGACACATGGTGACAATCGCGTCATTAAGTGGACCCTTAAATAGATCGAACGGTGGGAATTAAGAGGTGACATGTGGATCAGTGGTGGGCATGCAGGTTAGGTTGAATTTGGCAGGGTGACTAGTATTTTGAAGATAACTGATTCTTTATTATTAGTTTATATTAGATCCTTGCTGTGGTGGCAGGACTGGAAGTTTATATTAGTTTATATCACGACGCAGAAGGCGGCGGCGGGCAGGCAGGCCAGCAGCATGACCGCCACCCTTCTCTGCTCGATCATCAGTACATGCTGCGATGAGGAGGCCAGAGCGATGAAGAAGCAATGTCTGTGCTTTGGGAGGAGAGGTAGGGGAGGCCAGGTGTCCATCGTGATCTTCTCGCTAATGCATGGTCAGATGACCAATGCCGGTGCTGTTCCACTGCCGGCGCGTGTGCTTGAGTATGTGAGGCCAACACAAGAAACATTGTGAAGAACTAGACCAGCTGATTTGAAAGTGAGATTTGCTTCCCTGATGCCACGCATTCCAAAGCAGTATGCCGGCATGGCGCTGTCCATCCACCATCGAATTTTTAGTGGTGAGAAAACATGGATGAGAAGCGAAAGAAGATATGCAGGCTGTAAAAGCTAGAGTGTGTTGTGGTTGATGCTAGGTTTCGTTACAAGTCAGGATAGCTCCATTTACCTAAAGATGAGCGAGTGTGTCAGGTGGGAGCCTGCAGGTTGATAGTAATATATAAGGCTCCTGCTAAGGTAGTCTCAAATAACTGTGAACCGTCCATTTGAGTAGATTTCAAGGTAAAAGATAAAATCTTGCACCCTATGGTGCAAGACTTCACCATAACTACATTAATTATTTTCTATTTTTAATTGGAAGGTAATTTTTAGAAACTCATAAACGGATATTGGATCCGGATTTTTCTCTGGTTAGTTGCCGTGAGAACAAAGAGGTTGTCAAGTAGAAAAAGAAATCATCGACGTGTCAAGATGATGCAACACAACGTGAGGTATGTGTGTGCGGCAGGCATGTGCATGCGGTTGCCATGTGACATTGTGGCGAGTCCGTATGCAGTAAAACATAGGACCATTGATTTTTTTTTTTTGGAGAATCCATAGGACCGGTGACTAGGAACAAGAAGAGAAAAAAAAACGTTTTTTAAGGGAAAGAGGAAAAAAAAACGTGACATGAATCTTCCGGTGTGCCAGCGTTAGGCAGTACACTACACGGCCCTGGACGTGGTAGGCTATCGTGACCCAAGGAACGAGTGAAGCCAGACTCCATCCCGCGCGCGCAGTTATGATTTAGGAGGAGATCGAATTAAGCAGGATTAGGGGCGATTTATGCGGCATCGAGGAAGCTGGCACAACTGGTGAATCAAGAAAATACTTCTATTTATTTTTTCTATAAAAATAATGGGCTTAGATTGGTTTATGTGAATACAACGTGTCAGGGTAGTAGTAGAAACAAACTGATCGTGTCAAGTAGAAGCAAACCAACGAAGGAAGTCCGTGATTTTAGGAATGGATGTGATCGTGATTTGACAGGAGCGGGATTCCAGTTGCGCATTGACGGGAGCGGAATTTCCATGTGTGCGGGAGGAAATCGGGGGAGTAAATCATTTATATCCAATTTTTAATTACTTTTAATTTTATAAATAAAAGGTTTAGATTGATTTGTTCTCTTGCACCCTAAGAGCAGGTATAATGGAACTGTATATAAGACCGTCTCATACATACCACGTAATCTTCAGACTGTTTATTAGACAATAGATACAATGGGTGATTGTTTTAGTTGTCTAGTAGAAATAGCATCTTCCCTTAATTTATAGATGAGAAAAGGAATGTTTTTGAGTTGCATGGTAACTACAAGTCGTACAATGGTGTGTAAGTCATCTCATACTCCTAAATTTTAGCACTTGAGGTGGTTGCCTCGCGAAACAACCGCCTCTTTCTTTTTCCTCCATCTCTCTCTTCCACCTCATCAAAAATCCTACGTGGCGTTGCATAAGACAGCCTATAAGACTGCCTATGTGTAGCGTTGTACCTGCCCTAAGAGCAACTCCAAGAGTTTAGCTAAAATATATTCTAAATCCTTTGATTTTAGCTAGTCTCTAAAATAGAACACACCTAAAAAAGGTAGAGTAATCCAACAGACTCTTTAAACCACCAAAGGCCCGCGAGAAGAGGAATAGAGAGTCAATGTGCCTAGCTAAATAAAGCTAGCTAGAAAAATGGAATGAAGAGTTAGCTATTTTAAAGATGGATTTAGAGAGGCTGTTGGAGAGCTATTTTTAATAATATTAGTCATATTTAGAGTAAAAATATGTTTTGGCTAGCCTGTTGGAGTTGCTCTAAGGTGCAAGACTTTCGTTTTTATTGATTATATATTGGATACGAAGGTAACATATAAATCACACTACCACACTACAAAAAATTCGAGAGACCCCCTCCTAAACACGACACGTGTCCTGTTGTAATCTCAAAGCAGGCAGCCCTCAATCTCCGTTGTCTCAAGCGTTTAATTCGATGCCGTCTGAGCCTGAATATTCGTCTTCTCGAATGGAGGGCGACAGCAAGTTCTCGAAATCCATTGATCAACAGGTTCGTCCCGTTGCCCCAGTGCATGTGCACCTTCGACGAGCTCCAGGGAGACATGGGAGAAACCTCTCAAACCAGTTGAAGACTTGAAGCTGGTGACGAGGATTTCAATCCAAGTGAGTCTGAACGGGTTGCTCCATCAGATTTGGAGACAAATCGAAGGTTGAAGAAGCGAGTGCGACATGCTCCCTCAGATCGAATCGATCGATGAAGACGAAATTATCTCTCCGGCGGCTGTCGGTTAAGATCCGTGAGGCCCTGATGATCGTTACTGCTTTGGGATTAAAGTATAACACGTGTCGCATTTAGGATAGGGTCTCACGGATATGGTTAAAGACCCGGTCTCACAGAATTTGCATGCGTCTTGCACATGGTAAAGTATTTATGGCAGCTTTTATTGTGAAGTTATTAATTTATGCACAAACAGAGCTCAGAAAAAGAACTCAGGCGCGTAGAGTTCAGTTAGCAACATAATACTACTACGTAGTGATAGTAGACTGCAGCCTCTGCGAGCTCTCTCTATATATATTTTTTTGAAAGACCCGAACATTGTCGGCATATATTAATAAGAGAAGCAGATTACATGGTGCACAGGAAGCGCACCCAGGCATTTTGAGTAGACCTAGGCCTCACCCATGCCCCAGCTACAAAGATACAGAAGTGCCGGTTACATAAATATTGTGCGATGCCAAGCAATAGCTAAATCAGTGTACTATGAAATGGCTTGCTGCAGGTGCAGCAACTCCCCCAGTTTTCGCGCGCCGGCCATTGTCCAACATTTTGCTTCATCCTAAATTATGGAGAGAACTCGTTGCACCGTCTGGAATTTTGACCGGAAGACACGCTCGTTTCGTTCCAGCCAGATGCACCAAATGACTAGCATAACCAACGTTCTCATCGCTTTTGTTTGGCTTCCTCTCTCCGTGATAGCCAGGTACCAGTCTTCCATGGAAGCACCAGTCTGCGAGCTCGATATGACATGTCAAATTGGGAACATGTGTTGCAAATTCGAAATATGAATCCTTCAATGCACAGGTTTGTGGGTTTAGGCTTGTAAAGCAGCAATTTTTCACGATTCCATCAGTTGGAAATTGTAATGCAAAATCACTGAGAATCCACTTACTGCCTTTCCAAGTGGCGCAGGAACAAGTGTCCCTGCATTGAGGGAAAAAGGGTGGCTAGAAAGCAAGGCTCTATATCAGCGAAGACACTACGAGGTTCCTTGCCTTGTTGGTGCTGTTCTTGATCACCGTTTCCTTGATGCGAATGTCGCTGCTAGTAAAAAGCACCAATCAGCGCCACTGCCTGCGCTCTCGAGGATGCGAGGCCAACGTGAGGAATGGTGAGGGAGTTCGGACATCTGATGTACAAGTGGTATACGCTTCCCTGATGCCGCACATTCCAAAGACATGGTCCAACATCACAGGTCAGATTGTTCCTCATCTTTTTTTTTTCTTTTTTTTTTCCCAGTGAGAGAACATGAAAGTGAGGCAAAAGGAGCATGCAGGCTGCGAGAGCCCGTGTGTGGGTTGTTGTAAAACTCTTAATAGGCCAGGCTCAACTTCTAGAAGAAGCTGTCCTGGTCCATGTGGGCTATTTTATCGAATTGGAGCCCAACACGAAGTTAGGGTTTCCCCCTTATAAATAGTTGAGGAGACCCCCCTGTGTACCCTGACATCAGAATTTCGCAATAAAGAATTTCGTCTCCTCTATTCCAGTTTTACTTTTTGTTATCTGTCGTGATCTACGTGCCGTCGTTCCGCCGATAACCTAACACGTTATCAGCACGCTCTACAAGGAATTCGCCCAGCAGATCGGTGAACTACGGTACGTTCTTGTTTTGCGTATGATTTTTGCAATCTTGACTCGTTGCAGCCAAGATCTATCCAGAAATCAAAAGATCAGATCCGAGAGCGAGCTATAGCAGCTATGGCCGCCCGAAGACGATCTGAATCTGTGAAGAATCGTCGAAAACAAGAAAAACAGAAGCAAAACCTCCACAACGATCAGATCTGTTCATGATGTGCAGATCTTGATCCGCGCGTAGAAGAGATCTGTTACATAATCCTAGTAACAGATCTGATCGGGTGCAACGTCACCAGGACGAAGCTTTTGGTGCAACGTCACCGAAACGCCGAGTTCTTAAGATCTACGGTGGTTCACGAAGAACCCTACCCTAACCCTACCCGGCACGAAGTCCGGTACAGAGGCAACGTCGTCGAGTTCAGATCAAGATCGACATCACAGAAACAAAGGGAACAAGGGTCCTAACCCTAACCCTAGATCGAGATTCGAAGAACACTAATCCTATCCGGCACGAAGTTCGGCACAGATACGACACAACGTCGTCGAGTTCATCAAGATTTGTATCACAGAAAAGCAAAGAAAGAGAACCGGGTTTCTAACCCTAACTCTAGCTCCCTGCATATCAAAATCGCCGAATCGACGATCTGGAAACAAGACAAGAAAATACCGGCGCCGCCACGGGCCAACGCGCCTGGACTGATGCGCAAACCGGGTCAACGAACCCTGCCCGCATGCCGCCCGGTACAGATCCGCGCCGCGCGCCGCATGACGCAGCCCAGCCGCGCAGCAGCCCGGCCCGGCCCACGCCGCGCGCTCCTCGAGCCACTGGCCGCCGCCCTGGGAGCCGGGGTCAAGCCGCGCGCTCCGGCCCCGGCAAGCAACCGAGCCGCGGCCTGGTCTCCGCCGCCAGCACGACCCGGTCCACGTGACCCCCAGCCCGGCAACCGCCGCGCCGCGCCGCCAGCCGGGACCGGTCCCGGCCTCCGGCCACCGCGCCGCCATGGCCCGGCTGCGCACCGCGCCGCGTGCAGGCTTGGCCCATGGCCACCGCCGCGCCGGGTGCGAGGCGCCGCCCCGGTCCAGACGGCCTCAAGCCATAGCACCCAGCCTAGGGCGAGCTGCGCAGCAGCCGGGGAACCCCGGCCCGACTTCCGCGAGACAGGCCCGGCTCCCGAGCTCTGCTCCGGGGGTGAGCAGCCACGACGCCGTGACCCGGCCCCCAAGCTCCGGTCAAGCATCTCCATCGCTGGATCTCGGTGACAGAGTAGAAGGAACCGGATCTGGAGGAAGGGAAGAAGGAAGAGAAAGCGGCGGCTGGTGGAGAAAGTCGGAGGGAGTGAATAGATTAGGGTTTCGGCCCTGTTTTTATGCTCCGATGCCATTTTACAAAACCGTCCTCGAAGTTTTCGTGAATCGCGAAGAAGCCCTCCCGCAGTCTTGAAATTTACAAAGAAGTCCTCGAAATTTCAGAAACTCCGAGAATATACTCTGAAACTCTGAAAATCACAAAGAAGCCCTGGCAATTACCAGAAAAGTCCTCGGCGTATCAGAATATAATGAAAATATCCTCGGAACATCTGGAAATTACCAGAATATCCTTGGAATATCTGAAAATTACGAAAAATCCTGTTAATTATGTAAATTGACATGGATAATCCGAAAATTGCTGGATTGTGTTATTTTTGCATATAACAACCCAGTTTTTGGTGATTTTATATAGAAACACCAATATTATAACTTAAACATGTAGTTTTTGTTATACTTATACTCTCTATTACTTGGATACATGAATTAAACCTTGCACATTGACATCATGCAGATGTCTGACCTCGTCAAGAGAGACTTTGAAGTCTTGACTCCTCATGGAAGCAACTACCTGTCATGGGCACTTGATGCGGAGATCCTCCTAAGCAGTAAAGATCTTTTAAAGACCGTTCTGCCTAAGGCGGGAGACACTGCCGCAACAGACGTGGAGAAGGCGCAGGCTTTGCATTTCTTGCGCCACCACTTAAGTGCTACTCTGAAGAGTGAATACATGACAGAACGTGATCCAAAAGTCTTGTGGGACTCATTGAATAAACGCTTTGAGCAAATTGAAAATGTCTTACTCCCCAAGGTTGAGCGTGAATGGCAAAACCTACGCTACCAAGACGACAAGACTGTGGAGGATTACAACACCAAGCTTTATGGGATTGTCACACGCATGAAGCTTTGTGGCAAAGAGCTCACGCAAAAGGATCTTATTAACAAGACCCTCTCCACCTTTCACCCTAAGTTCACTCATGTGAGCCGCCAGTACAAGAAGGAGAATTATGAAACCTACGTCGCCCTGAGTAATGCATTGCAGCAAGATCAGGGGGAGGACGAATTGATCATGGAGAATCATAAGAATCGTCCTACTGGCTCCTTAGCACCGCATGAAGCGAATGCCGTCTCCTTCAATAAGAAGAAGAAGAACAAGAATAATAAGGGTAAAGGTGCTCCCAAAGCTTCACCAAATGCACCCCCGAAGGTTCAAAACAAACCTAATGCTTTCAAGAAGAACGCAAAAGGGAAGTCAAAGAAGACACCTTCAGGGGGAGCGTATGGTGAACAGGATCAGGATTGCTATAGGTGTGGTATGCATGGACATTGGTCCAAAATATGTGAAACACCACAGAAGTATGTTGACATGTACAAAGACCTCAAAAAGAAGCTCGCGCAGCAAGAGGCTAACTTTGTTGAAGGCACGCAGCCAACAACAAAGACACCAATGGGCCATGCATCACCAAGCAAATCCCCTGACCTGGAGTTGGACAATGATCTCGTGGATGAGGACATTGATGATGAAGAAGATGTGCATGGAGATTCTGCGTAGTCATGAAGACTATTAAGAATTACTTAGTTATCTATTTGTAATAGGAGTGAAATAAGTTTAAATTCCTCGAAGGAATTAGTTCGTTTATGTAATCTCTCGAAGAAAAGACATTTGCTTTGAATAAATCAGTTTGTGAAGTTTGTCATTGATTACTCTCTTTGTTTATACATTTCTTATGTATGAATTACAGCATTGTGGAGCAAAATGACTATGGATGAGGAGCTCTGTCTCGTAGACAGTTGCACCACCGCTACTTTTCTAAGGGACACTTGTTATTTCCAGACACTTCGAAAGTATACTGGGAATATTCTTACTGTTATTGGCAATAACAATAAGATTGTTGGCACAGGAAGGGCCACATTTGTCCTACCAAATGGTACGCAATTAACAATCCAAGAAGCATTACTTTATCCGGATTCAACCCGGACATTGTTAAGCTTTAAGGATATCCGAAGAAATGGGTTTCACGTAGAAACCAATGATGATGGAGGTGAAGAACGTCTGATCATAACCAAGAAAGAAGGCAATAAGAAGACTACTATTGAAAGTTGTCCGTCAGTCAAAGAAGGCTTGTACTACACGTACATTAAGCCAAACAAAGAATTTGCTACGTTCAAGACTATCTTTACCAATCAAGAAGCATATAGATTATGGCATGACTGTCTTGGTCACCCTGGCCTTAATATGATGCAGAGAATTACGAAGAATGCAACGGGGCATAATTTGAAGACAAAAGATTTCCCAAATCAAGCAGATTTCTTGTGCATTGCATGCGCAAAGGGGAAGCTTATTACTCGCCCCTCGCAGCTTAAGATTCAAGCAGAATCTATGCCATTTCTTGAACGAATTCAAGGTGATATATGCGGACCAATTAGTCCCTTATCAGGGCCTTTCCGCTATTTCATGGTGTTAATAGACGCTTCCTCGAAGTGGAGTCATGTATGTCTATTATCTACTAGAAACCATGCATTTGCACGATTGACTGCCCAGATCATACAATTGAAGACACATTTTCCAGATCATAGAATCAAATCCATTCGAATGGATAATGCTGGACAATTTAAATCGAAGGTATTTGATGATTATTGTATGAGTATGGGCATCAAAGTGGAACACTCCGTACCACACGTGCATACACAAAATGGTCTTGCAGAATCATTAATCAAGAGGATCAAATTGATCGCTCGACCATTGTTACAGAATTGCTTATTGCCTACCTCTTGTTGGGGGCATGCGGTGTTGCATGCAGCAGCACTTATCCAATTACGACCATCTGCTACACATGAAGAATCACCATTAGCATTGGTGCGTGGTAGAATACCAAATGTTTCCCATTTACGGAGATTTGAATGTGCTGTATACATTCCAATCCCTCCACCTCAGCAAACTGCTATGGGCGCACAACGGAAACTCGCAGTTTACGTTGGATATGAAAGTCCGTCCATAATCAAGTACTTAGAACCCTCCACTGGAGATTTGCATACTGCACGGTTTGCTGATTGTATCTTCAATGAAGATCATTTCCCGGCATTAGGGGGAGGAAAGTATCTCTCTAGAGAAGAATGCCGGCAAATAGATTGGGATGCTAAAGGAATCCTAGGAATGGATCCTCGCACTAAAGAAGCTGAACTCGAAGTTCAGAATATACTCCACCTGCAGAGAGTTGCTAATGAATTGCCTGAAGCTTTCACCAATACAAGAGACATTATGAAGTCTCATATACCGGCTGTAAATGCTCCTGAAAGAATAGAAATCCCATTTGAAGAGGATGAATATATGGAATTCCAACCTTCTTCCATAAAAGCAACGAATGCTAGGAAGAGGGGGAGTGAACCGGTTACAAGGGCACCCAAGAAGCCTCGAGTACAAGCTCAAGCTAAAGCTCCTAGGAGGAGAAGAAGCCTAAGCAAACTGCTCAAAAGAAAACCAAAGAAGGTGAAAGTGATCCACATGAAGTGGTGAGACTTGAAGAATCAAACCCAAGTGAGAATATGCATGAATCTCACGAAGGGATACCGGAAATTCCTGACCTCAATGTATCCATTGATAATGAGGATCAAGGAAATGAAAACTCAACGAATTATGTTGAGACGGGAGTGGTATATAATAGAAAGACACTTGAAGTCAATACATACTTTGCTGAAACAATTGCAACACAAATTGATTTGGAATCTAAACCAAAATCAATAAAGGAATGCAAGAAGCGTCCTGATTGGCCAAAGTGGAAAGATGCAATCTGTGCAGAGTTAAACTCGCTGAAGAAAAGAAAAGTGTTTGGTAGTGTAAACCTTACACCAACTGGCATTAAACCAGTGTGTCACAAATGGGTATTTGTCCGGAAGAGAAATGCTCAAAATGAAATGACTAGATATAAAGGGAGACTCGTAGCTCAAGGTTTCACGCAGAGACCTGGCATTGACTACGAAGAAACCTACTCTCCCGTAATGGATGGAATTACATTCCGGTATTTGATCTCAATGGCGGTGAATATGAATTTGCAGATGCGACTTATGGATGTGGTCACAGCATATCTATATGAAAGTTCTAGAAGGTATCAAAGTTCCAAATGAAGATGACCGTAAATTATATAGTGTCAAATTACAGAAGTCACTATATGGTTTGAAACAATCAGGAAGAATGTGGTACAACAAGCTCAGTACATTTCTCTTGGAAAAGGGATTTGTTAAGAATGAAGATTGTCCTTGTGTATTCATAAAGAAAATCAGAGAAAGGCTTTTGCATAATCTCTGTTTATGTTGATGACTTGAACATCATTGGTACTACCAATGAAATTGAAGAAACTTGCTCATACTTGAAGACTGAATTTGAAATGAAAGACCTGGGCAAGACTACATATTGTTTAGGTTTGCAACTTGAACATACTCCTGAAGGGGTACTCTTGCATCAATCAAACTATACCAAGAAGGTATTAGAGAGATTTAGTATGCACGAAGCATATCCACTCCGATCACCTATGGTGGTGAGATCACTTGATATAGATCGAGATCCTTTTAGACCGAAGCAGGAAGATGCGGAATTATTGGGACCTCAATATCCATACCTCAGTGCCATTGGAGCCTTGATGTACCTTACGAATGGTACAAGGCCCGACATAGCTTTTGCTGTTAATCTACTAGCAAGATATAGCTCAGCACCGACTCGAAGGCATTGGAATGGCATCAAGCAAATCCTCAGATATTTGAGAGGAACTGAAGATCTTGGATTATTTTTCAAGAAGAATGGAGAATTAACCCTTGTGGGTTATGTTGATGCTGGATATTTATCTGATCCACATAAATCAATATCTCAGACGGGATATGTGTTTTTATTTAGAGGAACTGCAATTTCTTGGAAGTCAACGAAGCAAACATTGGTTGCTACATCGACAAATTACTCGGAGATCATCGCATTGTTTGAAGCTGCAAAGGAGTGCGCCTGGCTCAGGAGGATGACAAGCCATATAATGAATACTTGTGGAGTGGCGTATACTCCATCCCCTACAATTATCTATGAAGATAATAAAGCTTGTATTGCACAAGTACAATCGGGATACGTAAAGTCGAACAGGACAAAGCATATGTTACCTAAATTCTTCCACACGCATGAAATGCAAGAGCAGGGAGAGATTTTAGTAACACATGTCCGATCTTGTGACAATCTTGCAGATATGTTCACAAAAGCCTTACCTTCCCGCACTCTCGAAGAGTGTCGGCGTGGTATTGGCATGAGAAGACTTAGAGAAGTGCTTGGAACAGGGGGAGAACTTCCCTAAGTACATCACATTCCCGAACTAAATGAGTTATCTCGAAGATAATTCATATCAGTCATGAAGATTGATAAACATTAATCATGAAGATTAAAAACATTGCACTCTTTTTCCCTTATGAGTTTTTCACATGAAGTTTTCTCAATAAGGTTTTTAACGAGACAATGTGTGCATACAAGTGGTGGTAATATGTGCTTTTTTCTCCAATTTTTCCCACTGGGTTTTTAGGAGTTTTTATGAGGCATACTGATCACGATAAAGAGCCTAAGGGGGAGTGTTGTAAAACTCTTCATGGGCCAGGCCCAACTTCTAAAAGAAGCTGTCCTGGTCCATGTGGGGTACTTTATCGAATTGGAACCCAACACGAAGTTAGGGTTTCCCCCTTATAAATAGTTGATGAGACCCCCTGTGTACCCTGACATCAGAATTTCGCAATAAAGAATTTCGTCTCCTCTATTCCAGTTTTACTTTTTGTTATCTGTCGTGATCTACGTGCCGTCGTTCCGCCGATAACCTAACATGGGTGACTGCTGGTTTTGGATATAAGTCGGGATACCTTCATTTTATAGATAAAAAGAGATCCAGGCCTCTTCTGGACGCAGGATAAGAAACACAAAGAAAACAAGACTTGAATAGGAATTTGTTTTCCTAACAAAGGATGACGATGCCTTTTCAATGAGCAGTAAGGAAAAATAGAAATTGTAGAAGTCAAAACTTATCTTACTTTATTTACTCAACCAATAATTGTCGATAATTTCGGACATTGTACACTGACAAATGGGCCCTTGAATAAGAAGGATAACCAGCACAGTACTGTGTGTTTATCACTCTGTGTGTAGGAATTTTACAAAGCGGTTTCAGCGAGACGGTGGGCCATGATACTAGTGGGCGGACGGTATCATGGTTTTAATCCAAATTATCCAACCGTTCATTTGAGGGTGCAATTTTGTAATTAGCTGATTATTATCGAAAATTGACCACGTGGTACCCCTAGGCTAATTAGGTCATCGTTCGTCTTGTTTCGTGCGTTCGCGTAGTGCAGTTGCCGCCGGCAACCACTTCTCGACCTTTGAAGCACTCCAGAATGAATACCGATGGCTCATTGCATCTGCATGCACTCGTTGGCATAAAGAAACCAGAGAACCTTCAAGGCCACGGAGACACGTGAGGCCGCCGCCGCTGTTGAATCGAGCACGCCGACTGCGCCCCCACTTGCAGCCATCGGTGCAGCAGATCTTCTCGGCCATCAAGCGTCCAGGATCCCTTCAGGCGAAGCCATTTTGATACTCGTCGATCGTGGACGCGGAGGACCTCGCCGTACGTGGCCCAGGCGGACAGATATGCTGCCGTGTATGGATTGATTCGCCAGTAGAACACCGTTTGCTCCACATGTACAAATAATATCACTAATTAGAGTCATTGTTCTCATAATTAATTTGGTTCCAATTGTGCACGTTCTTGGGCGAAATTGGCTGATATGTTGCGGCACTGAAGGTATTTGACGAAAAAGCTGTGAGCAGATTCATCCGAAATTTGGCTGTCATCTATACAACCATCCAAATCGATCCATTGCCTTGCAAACCTCACCATGTGCCTCCGTTCCATCCAAATCGATCTTTGGCATGGACCTGCGCGTTGAAGATCGGTCGTCGGCGGCTGCAAACCTAGTAACTAAACGAATTTTACCAGTATGCCAATATTTTTTTCTTTCCAAAAATGCCCATATAATCCATATGATACCTCTACATGCTACCATGATACTAGTGGTACAAAAATGTATCATATGACTGATTTGAGCCATTGGATGAAGGAAAAGGACGGCATGCATCCATTTGGGTCTACTGTAAAACTCCTCTTCAGCGACGGGACATGTCAAGTTGGGAAGACCCTTAGAACATCCTTTCTTTGTCGTAAGTAGTATCTGTAAGTGAAAATGCTTTCTCTCACGCCCCTCCTTCCGAAGGCTATGTGGGTACACGTGTCAGCTTGAATTCTACTGATGCAGTGAGGGAAAAAGAGATAAAAAAAAAGCGCAGTGAGATGCTCAGTAGAACGGCTTAGATGACCGGGCGGACTGGGAACCCTCCGGCCACCACGTACATGCAGGGTGATGGCTGCGGCGGCGAAGTTCCCTACCCAGGGCGGCGTGCATTGTCTCGTTGCGTAGCTTGTGCTAGTCCCACCCAGGGCTGATCAAGTTTCTGAAAAAGGCAACGAGCAAGGCGACCAGCAGCGAGATCGTCATCCCCCTCTGCGTGGTCTTAGGGGGTGTTCGTTGTATGGGGTCTAAAATTTAGAGGGAAGAATCTTGTCATTTAAAAGTATTAAATAAAGTTTAATTACAAAACTAACTGCAGAACCCCTGGTCTAAATCGCGAGACGAATCTAACGAGGGTAGATAAGCCGTGATTAGACGCTGGTTACTGTAGCATCACTGTAACAAAATATAGATTTATTAGGCTCGTTAGATTCGTCTCGTAAAGATGTACCTATCTGTAAAAAAGTTTTGTCATTAAATTTTATTTAGTACTTTTAAATAATAAAATTCTCTTTAATGTGACAGGTCTAAATGCTAAATGCTAAAACAACACTCAGGCAGCTTCAGGCAGAGAATTCGGTATGGTGATGTCTGTGCTTTTGGAGGTTAGGCAGGGGAGGCCAGGTGAGCGTCATCGGGAACATGTCTTCTGACTGTCGCGTCGGAGCCGGGGAGAAATGCGTGGTCAAATGACGAATGCTTGTGTTGTACTACAACCAGGGAGCGTGCTCGATGATGAGAGGCCAACACACCGAACACGGGGAAGAACTGCCGATGCCGATTTCACAGCGAAATATGATTCCCTGATGCCGCACATTCCCATGTAGTATTCTGGCAACGCGTTCTCCTCCATTGAGTTTTTAGTGGTGAGACAACGTGGAAGAGAAGCAAAAGAAGCAACACATGCTGTGAGAGGTAGTGGTGTGTGGGTGGCTGCTTGGTTTCACATAAGTCGGGATATCTCCTTTTGTCTAAAGACGAGCTAGTATGTGGGGTGGGAGCCTGTGCAGGTTGATAGTAATATATCAATCCATTTTTATTGATTATTTATTTGATATGAAAGTGACATATATAAATCACACTACCACGTGTGTTGCGCATGGTAAAGTTATTTTGTACTTTTGATTGTCAAGTTATTTATGCACAATCAGAGCTCAGAAAAAGAACTTGGGCACGTAGAGTTCAATTAGCACCATAATACTACTTCATAGAGATAGTACATAGTAGTGATAGTACACGCCAGGTAGAGCTACCCTGATGAGGGTAAATTGAACTTTAGGTGCCAAATAATGTACTTTGATCAATTGTACACCACCTTTAGCTCATAGTTATCTAGCACAAAATGCAAAGTTTGTATAGTATTTGGCACCGCCATTACTCTAAACTTTGCAACTGATTTCAAGCTACTCGATCGATTACGTGAAGGAACAAAAGAGGCAAGCCTCTATGAAAAATTGGACGATCGCTTCACTGTGGCACTTTAATTAGGACTTCTGGTGCAAAATATCAACCTCCATACGCGCTACTCTCTAGATGGCCACTAGTTATCCCGTGAGCAAGAGCTGTTTGTGGTAGATATCAGCCGGATATAATCTGCATCGAACTCCGATATTGAGCAAACAATGTGGCGGTGAACTGTAACTCCCCGACAACCAGTGGAATATGCTTGCCTGATGCCGCTCATTCCAAAACGATGTGCGGGTGCATGTGTCAGATTGATCTCTATTGGGTTCTTGGTGCCTAGAAAATCTGTAAGCAGTACAACCGATTGCGGGAGCGAGTGGTGCAGGAAATTAGTGCGGTGAAATTTTGATGCAGAGTGCAAGTTTTATACACAAACAGGTTTTAGTCACGAAAGTAGACCCTGCAAGTTGTCAGCAGCATAACACGTGCACATGGAGAACTTTGTTGCGCATTAAAGTCATGCACCATGATACCTTTCGAAAAAAAAAAAAGTCATGCACCATGATAAACGTAAGTTCGTGAGTCATAATCATTTGGGGTATCAGATAGGGGCATAATGACTCCAAAACTGGAAGGAAAAAAATAAGAAAACATCTAAAGGACAGATATTACAGGTCGACATGATTTGTAGAGATGCAAATTCTTTCAAAATAAATGTTACTATTTTCTTTTTTCATTAGAAGCGCCTAAAAAGGGGCATCAGTGAGAAAGGTCTTTTGACTAATGCATGATCCGATGGAGAATTCTTGTGCTGCTCTACCCCCAACAATTGCTGGAGGGTGCGATGCCGACACACGAAACATGGTG
This sequence comes from Eragrostis curvula, assembly GCA_007726485.1. Lineage (NCBI taxonomy): Eukaryota > Viridiplantae > Streptophyta > Magnoliopsida > Poales > Poaceae > Eragrostis > Eragrostis curvula. The sequence goes on along the minus strand of RWGY01001084.1, from coordinate 65,101 downwards.
AAGAACTACACTCGCTGACTTCATGGTGAAATTTGTTTCCCGGATGCCGCGCATTCCGAAGCAGTATGCTGCCATGGCGATGTCCTCCATTGAATTTTAATGGTGAGAAAACATGGAACGGAAGCAAAAGAAGCAAGGTGCAGCTGTGAGAACTAGTGTGTGTCGGTGGCTTCTGGGTTTCAATACAAAGTAGGGATCACCACGTTTTACTTAAGGACGAGGGTATATATGGGGTGGGATGGGAGACCGTGCAGGTTAATACTAATTTTAGCACGTAAATATATCGTTTCATTTTTTTTTGATTTTTTATTTGATATGAAAGCGAGCAGTGTAGAGTATCCTGCACATATATACCAGAGGAATTCTTGGGCGAACCCTTAATCTTTGGATTGTTTGAACAGTGATGACGTAAAAGCGCTAAAGCTAGGGTTTAGGGTGAGATTTTGCATCTGGACATGAATCTATACGGATGAAAATTTCTAGAAACTACGCAGATGTAGTACAACACTGATCTTCTCAATGAATACTTCTACGGTTCTTCGGTCGTCCCTCAGAATACTCTCGCATGTCAGAGTTTAGAACGGTGTCAATTTTGCAGTGGCATGTGAAATACGCTTCCCTAATGCCCACCATTCTGAGATTTTCTAGCATTTGTGGGTGTAGGGTCAGCTTGAATTCTATTTGAATTATAAGCAGTGAAAGAAGGTGGACGAACAAGAGGTAAAAGGAGCACGAGGGCGAGAGCTGGAAGTGTGATAGTATATAGACAATATCCAAAGTTCGAAAAACACTATTAGTAGTTATAGTACCAAACTAAAAATCCCTCTGTACTTTTAAATCATGACATTGGGACAAATATTTCAGTTCAGTTTTGCACTAAAACAACTGCTCTAACGAACGATCATTTAAAAAACAGAGGGAATATATATATCATTGTGCGTTCATCTTTGTGTTGGCTGTGAGAAAGACTACCGCTACGCCTGCCAAGTAGCTAATGCAAGGCTTGTTTTGTGAACCCTTCAATCTTCGGAATATTAGATGGAGCGTAAAACCTAAATCAAAGGGAGAAAGACAACTAAAGGAGAGATTTTCACTTGATGCAAGCTCCTGGGAAATAAAGTGAGTTTTGCTTCTCATGCTCGGAGAATATCGATTTTTGCATTTCTAGCTAAAGCTCCCAAAGGAAAGTACAATGCTTCTTACTTGCACTCTAAACAACACTCCAATTTGGTATTTCACTACTTAGCTTCGTTAGCCCAATTCAACCGTGTATTCAAGCCTTTTCCATGCGTAAAGCCTTCACATGGGCTACTTCTACAACTACCAATTAGCAGCTCGTCCATTTTGTGTTGGCCACGACAAGAAGGTCACAAGGTAGAGCCGCAACTGTGATGACCAATCATATGCTGTTGAACAGAATTGAAAAATGGTTCCATAATGCCCCTCATTCCTAGTGCTCTGTGGGTGCAAGCATCAGGTTGGACTCTATAGAGTTTCTAAGCAGTGACATAACAGGTGAAGACGCAAGAGGTGAAAGTAGCATAAGTGAGTGGAGAGCCTGAAATGTGATTGTATATAAATCATATCCAAAAGGAAAAAAAAATAGTAGTTATAAATAAACAGTAAATACCCAAGCTCATATATTATGGAGCTTTCGATATTTATTCACATTTTGAGAGAAAAATAAGCAAAATAAACATGACTCGATAGGACTACAGTCAGTTTCAGTTCTGAATGATGTTGGTGCCACTGGAGCTCCTAGCCACTTAGCAGAAGTCCTTTGGCTTCCTATCCAAATATTATGATACGAAGGTGATTTTCGGGGCCAAAGTTGATCCCTGTTTGCTTCAAAGCAGAATTCACATTTTTCCTTTGAATAATTGTGAAAATTCTAGGTTCAATTAATTTTCCTAACATCACAGCAATTTTACTCAAATGCACTGTAGCTTCTCCACATTATGATCCCTTCTGAACATTCTGATCACTGATGGCCATTTGGTTCAAGACTTTCAGTTGAAGTGATTTTTCAGAACATTGTAAATGAGCTCAAAATCTGATGAGCTTGTGAAGAAGTGTTCCAACACAACAGATCAGATTGTTTCCATCTTCTTTTGTAGTGATAGAACATGTGAGGCAAAAGGAGCAGGCAGCTGGTTGCGAGAGAGCCTTCCTTTTAAATAAAAAAAAAGAGTCAGTCCTTTTTGGACGCAGGATAAGAATCAGGAAAAATCGATCTTACACGGTGAACGGCTCCTTGTGTCAGGATAGGGATGGGAGTTCGGGGGTTTCTTGGCCTACGTGAGAAGATCTTATTCTTAATGAAATGCCGCGAGGGCGGCTTGCTTGCCGTCCGCAGGTTGAGTTTTCATTAACGGAAAAACAGAGTTCAATAGGAATGTATATACATAATAAAGGATTACGATTCCTTTTGAATGAGTCGTAGAGAAAATTAGAAATTGTAGAAGAATCAAAACTTAAATTACTTTATTTACTCAGCCAATAATTGCTGATCATTGCAGACATTGTCCACTGAATACTGAAAATGGGCCCTTGAATAAGAAGGATGGCCAGCGTAGTACTCCGAGTTTATTACTCTTGGTGTGTTGGAATTTTACAAAGAGGTTTGTGAGATAGGACATGTAAGTTGGGAAGATCCTTCGAACGTCCTATCTCTCTCGTATCCAACTTGCTGCAAGTGAAAATGCTTCCCTGGCGCCCCTCGTTCTGAAAGCTATGGGTGTATCCTGTATCCATGTGCACGTTTACAGACGTTTCCATGTGCACGCTTCGGCCATGTACACGCAGGATGACGGCTCCGGCGGCGACGTTCATTACGCAGGGCGGCGCGCATCATCTCCTCCCGTGATCCAGACCGTTCCCCTGGCCGTGTGGTAGTACCAGCCAGGGCCGAACATGCAACAGAAGAAGGCGACGGGTAGGGCGATCAGCATCAACACCGCCATCCTCCTCTGCTTGATCTTCATTGAAGGCTGCGACCAGGCAGCGTAAACGGTGAAGCGATGTCTGTGCTTTTGGAGGAGAGGCAGGGGAGGCCAGGTGATTGTTGGGGTAAATACGTCTTCTGACCGCCGAATCCGAGCAAGGGGATAAATGCGTGGTCAAATGACGAATGCTTGTGCTGTTCCACCCCCGGCATGCGTGCTGGAGAATGAAAAGTCAGCACATGGAACACGGCGAGGAATTGCAATGCCATACTGTGAAATATGCTTCCCTGATGCCGCACATTCCAATGCAGTATCCCGGCAAAGAGCTCTCCTCCATCGACTTTTTAGAGGTGAGAAAACATAGCGAGCCTTTGTCTAAGAGAAACAAAAAGAAGCAATGCAGGCTGTGGGAGCTAGAGTGTATGTGGGTGACTGCTTGCTTGGTTTCGATATATAGCGTCCCTTTGTCTAAATACGAGCTTGTAATGTATGCGAGGTGGGAGGCAGGTTGATATTGTTAGGTTATGCAGGATTGATTAGCTCAAGCAATTGAATCACCAGAGAGGGAATTAGGAATTTGTACCTTCTCCTTGAGCTCCCATCTTGATGTTGATGTGTTCTTGCAACTAGTGTTCGTCTCCTTCTTTGTAGAGCTTGAGTGTTAGCCTTCCCAGTGCTTGCAGCAGCAACTAGATTGGGTTTCGTGAGTGGCAGCCAAGGGCTAGAGAGTTTTAACTGAAGGGATCAATCCTATATATATAGCTGCTGTGCACTGGGGGGTTAACACCCCTAGTGTGTTCTTCATGCTTCTAATCAAAGCATTTATGGCTTTAGTCAAATGGCTACAGGGTGTGTTCACACCTGCATGATGATCACTGTTCATCAGTGTTTCACACTAACATTCTCCCCCTTGATCATCATACTTAAATTTACAAAATGACATGCCAAGATAAAAGGATTACAATGATGAATGTAACATACCATTGAATCCAGTTACTATAACACATCATCTTGCATCAAAACAACTTCAACTTAGGAGCTCCAAAACTTCCTTAAACTTTAGTAAATAACAAATGAACTCATTTCTTCGATAGACGGTACACCAAATCACTAAATTGCTGCAGTCAATTAAGTACTACAGAACTAAATGACTATGGTTCCCAAACAATCTCGAAATGGACCCTTCTTATTTGATGGGGAGAGGGTGCTTTAAATACCCCTTTATTCCAGGATCAAAGGCTTTTCCACTAATCCCATGCCGGCAACATGTTTTTGGAATACATTGGGTGGTAAGCCTTTAGTGAGCGGATCCGTCAACATTTCCTCTGTATTGATATACTCGAGTCTTATTGTTTGATCCTGGTTTCTGTCTTTCACAACATGGTACCTTATGTCAATGTGTTTGACAGCACCACTTGACATATTGTTGTGAGCATAAAGAATTGCTGGTTGATTATCACAGTATATCGTTAGTGGCCTGGAGATGCTATCAACCACTTGCAATCCCGGGATGAAATTCTTTAGCCATACAGCCTGCCCTGTAGCCTCATAACATGCCACAAATTCTGCTTGCATTGTTGACCCTGCAGTCACAGTTTGCTTGCAGCTTTTCCACGATATAGCTCCTTCTGCGAGTGTGAAGATGTAACCTGACGTGGACTTAGTACTATCAACACATCCCGCAAAATCAGCATCTGAATAACCAACAACTTCAAGGTTATCAGATTTCTTATATGTGAGCATGTAATCTTTAGTGCCTTGCAAATATCGCAGGACTTTCTTAGAGGCTTTCCAGTGATCCTGTCCTGGATTAGATTGAAATCTGCCAAGCATCCCGGTCACGAATGCCAAGTCAGGGCGAGTACATACTTATGCATACATAATGCTTCCAACCACTGAAGCATATGGTACTGACTTCATCTGCGCAGCTTCATACTTATTCTTTGGACATTGAAATGTTCCAAACTTATCACCCTTGACTATTGGAGCAGGCGAGGCTGAACACTTATGCATATTGTACTTCTTGAGTACCTTTTCAATATATGCTTTCTGAGATAACCCCAATATACCTTTGGATCTATCTCGGTGAATCTCAATTCCCAAAACATAATGTGCTTCACCAAGGTCTTTCATATCAAACTTAGAGGAGAGAAAATTCTTAGTTTCCAGCAACAAGTTTTTATCACTACTGGCCAACAGTATATCATCAACATAAAGGATCAAGAAAATGAACTTGCTCCCCCTGAACTTAGTGTATATGCAATTGTTCACTTTATTTTCTTGGAAACCAAATTTCCTTATGACTTGATCAAACTTCAAGTACCATTGCCTTGACGCTTGTTTTAAACCATAAATTGATTTCTTAAGTCGGCATCCCAAATGTTCTTTTCCTTTAACAGCAAAACCTTCTGGTTGAGCCATATAAACTTCTTCATATAAATCTCCATTTAGGAATGCCGTTCTCACATCCATTTGATGCAACTCTAAATCAAAATGAGCCACAAGCGCCATAATGATTCTGAATGAATCTTTTGAAGAGACAGGCGAGAAAGTTTCTTTATAATCAACGCCTTCTCTTTGTGTGAAGCCCTTAGCAACCAATCTTGCTTTGAATCTTTCGATGTTTCCCTTGGAGTCTCGTTTAGTTTTGTAGACCCATTTACAGCCTACCTTTTTAGCTCCTTTGGGAATTTCTACTAAATCCCATACCTCATTTGCTTTCATTGATTTCATTTCATCTTTCATAGCTTCAAGCCATTCAGATGAATGTTGACTTTTCATGGCTTCTTTATATGACACAGGATCGTCATCCAGTATCACTTCACCACTTTCATTCAGATCTTCACTCATATAAGTGACATAGTCATTTGAAATGGCAGATTTTCTGGCACGTTGTGATCGTCTAAGTGGTTCGTTATTTGGTTCATCGATCACATCTTGAGGCTGCTGATTCTCCTCATTAGTGATTTCATTGAATGCTGGCACATTGACAGCTTCAGGAGTTTCAACGGGTGTCATATCAACTTGTGGTACAACATGAGCATGTACAGGGATTACAGGTTCTGGAATTATTGGCATAGGAACATAGTCCCTCTTTTCCTGTAAATCAATTTCCCTGGGTGTCATGCTCCCCCTGATTGCCTCATTTTCCAAGAACACAGCATGTCTTGTCTCAATAAACTTAGTGTATTGATTTGGACAATAGAACTTATATGCCTTTGACTTGTCAGGATAACCAATAAAGAAACAACTAACAGTCTTGGGGTCTAATTTTCCCAGATTTGGATTGAAGGCTCTTGCTTCAGCAGGACATCCCCATACATGAAAATAATTCAGGGTTGGCTTCTTCCTAGTCCACAATTCATAGGGAGTTGAAGGAACTAATTTACTGGGAACCCTGTTTAGGATGTATGTCGCTGTTTTTAGAGCTTCCATCCATAAGTTGATCGGAAGAGTGGAATGGCTTAACATACTTCGTACCATATCCATAAGTGTGCGATTTCGCCGTTCAGCCACTCCATTTTGCTGAGGTTCACCCGGTGCAGAGTACTGGGCTACTATGCCATTTTCCTATAAATACTTAGCAAATGGTCCAGGAATTTGGCCATAAGAAGTATGCCTTCCGTAGTATTCACCACCACGGTCAGACCTTACAATCTTTATCTTCCGATCATGCTGATTTTCAATTTCAGCCTTAAATATTTTAAACTTTTCCAATGCCTCTGATCTTTCTTTGATTGGATAAATATATCCATAACGGGAGTAGTCATCGGTGAAAGTTATGAACGAGTCAAAATCATCGATAGATCTTACATTAAATGGACCACAAATGTCTGTGTGGATTATTTCCAAAACTCCCGAACTTCGATTGGCACCTTTCTTTATCTTCTTTGGATATTTTCCTTTGATGCAATCGATACAATGATCATTTGTATCCGAAAAATCCAGTGGAGGAAGAATGTTTGACTTAATGAGACGCTCAATTCTCCCCCTCGAAATATGGCCTAAATGATAGTGCCATAATTTCGAAGACGTCTTATTATCATTTCTTTTTCGTTTGGTACCGATGTTTCTATTAGAGGAGGATCCAACATTATCAATGATATCACTGAGTGTAAGTAAATAAAGTCGATCATGACGTATGGCAAAACCAACATCTTAATTATTATACATAATTATACATCGACCATTACCAAAAATGCAGTGATATCCATCGTCATCAAGGCACGATACAGAAACTAAGTTTCTTTTCATCGAGGGGACATAGAGTACATTATTTAGTGTGAGTGTAAAACCGGTGTGAAGCATAAGATCAAAGTCTCCAACGGCTTCAGCATCGGTCTCCACGCCATTAGCAACTCTAATTCTTCTTTCCCCTCTTCTTAGGGTCCTCCTCATACTTAATCCCTGCATAGAATTCACAACATGAATTGTTGCGCCTGAATCAATCCACCATGTATTGGTGGCATTATCAACATGCAAGGATTCATCAATGAAGCTTATTTCATCGGTACCTTTCCTATTCATCCATTTCATAAAGCTCAGACAATTCTTTCGAACATGTCCAGATTTTCCACAATGGAAACATCCATTAAGATCCTTTTCTTCCTCTGGATTCTTTTCGGACTTTGGCTGTTGATGTTGCTTTGGAGCTTGCCCTTTCTGCTTGAATTGAATAGACTTAGGCTTTGTGTAATCATCCACAAACTTTTTATATTTCTTCTTTTGAGTGTGCTTGAACTGATTGATATAATCAGTCCTAGAAGCCTTAAGTCTTTCTTCTTCTTGCACACATCTGGCCATTAACTCATCAATTCACCATTTTTCTTTCATATTCAGATAATTGATCACAAAAGGATCAAATTCTTGGGGAAGAGATGCCATAATAAAATGGACAAGAAAACCATCAGAAATATCCATGTCCATTGTCTTAAGTTTTGCGGCCATGTTGCATTTTTTCATAATATGCTCCCTTAGATTTGCATTGAGAGTATATTTATCTCCAATCAACCTCTGGATAAGAGAAGTTGCATAAGCCTTAGAGGAACCTTTAAATTGATGCTCAACCTTAGCCAGATATTCTCTGGCAGACTGAGCCTCAGGAATTGCTCCTCTAATGCTTTCAGTAGTGGAGCTCTTAATGATCATAAGGCATTTTCGATTTGATTGCTCCCAATCATCTTTCTTCTTTTCATACTCCTTTTTCAAAATATCATAATTTTCAGCACCCGCAGTGGGTTCTGTAGGAGCATCAATATGGAGGGCATAATCAATATTCAGCAAAGCCAAAGTGATCTCCAACTTTTCTTTCCAGGAAACAAAATTGCTTCCATTAAGTGGCTCAAGGCCACTGATAAGCCCGGCAATTTGTGAGGCATTAGATGCTACATAAAAAGAATTAAGAACTTTGTAAGCATCATCATCATAATCCTTATTTTATTAATTCAAAAACCCAAATCAGCTTTGGCCAGAATTGGATTAATGAACAATAAAATTATTGTGAACATGCATTTTATTAATCAGCTTTGGCCAGAATAACAAAAGCATGCCACACTTAATAAAACTTGTTTTATCATTTCAAATTCAAAATCAGCTTTGGCCAGAAATTGAATCGAAATGATAAAATGGTTGTAGTCATACACATGTCAATCAGCTTTGGCCAGAATGACAAGTATATGCCACACTTAATCAGAGATTCATAATAACTGCAGCGGAAAATAACAACACAAAAGTAAGACAAAAAATTTTAAATGACATAAAGAAACCTTAAAAGATAATCATTATAATTCCTTAGCCATTAACCATAATTATTTTCATAAATTTGCCATATGGGAAAAGCTAAGAAAATTATTTAATTTTGGCCTTAAGGGGAACATAAATAAATTTCCATAAAATTTGGCCAAAAACATAAAATTATTCTAAAGGAAATTTCCAGGAAAATAGGGGGTCCTAATGTGGGAGAAAATTCCTGGAAATTATTCTTTCATAGACTTGTTTGACATTCACAATGTTTGGCCAACCTCACAAGTTTTTAAAGGTCACATCTATAAAAACTTAATGGAAAAAACAACAAATTGGGTCCAAATCAAAATTATTTGGCCTAAAAACTTAACGGGCCGCAACCAACGAATTCTGGCCCGTAATTCTTTCGGCCCAGCTCGCCTCCCCTGTATCCCCACCTGGGCCCCGAGACCATTCACGCTGCCGCCTCCAAGAGCCGTCTGATCGGGATCAGACGGCTGACGTGAACAGCGACCGGGACAAAACCGCGCGTCGGTTCGCCCCCGCGTGAAACCCTACCGCATTCCCTCCGCCTCCCCTTCGCCTCTCCACGCGCGCCGGCGAGCGAGTGCGCCGCGCCCGCGACCATGCGCGTGCGCGCGCGAGAGAGAGAAAGAGCTAGAGAGGCGGCGGCGCTGGCGAGGCCCCCTCGCCGGAGTGTCACGCCCGGCCCTGTTGGCGTGCCAGATATGCTACAGGCTGGCGATCACCAGGCGGGAATTGGAGGAAACGTCTTGGCGCGTGATGGCGGGAGCGGCCCAGAGGAAGCAGTCGAACCAGCCCAGCCCGGCCCACAGGTGTCGGCTATATAGAGTAGGAACGAGAGCCTTGCACGGCAGCTATCGTTTTGTAACAGAACTCTGCTTCTGAATCCCTCTGCTTCTCTTCCTACCTCGATTGCTTCTCTTCTACCCCAAGTTGCTGTACTATCAATTCTCGGATCTAGTTACCCAAATCAATATAGTAGCACCAAACTATCCCAATCCGATTTGTGTTCTTCGATTGCTTGTTGGTTTTTATCTGGATTGCTGTTCTTCTCTGAATTTGCCTGTCAAGAGTTGCGGGTTGTTACATTGGTATCAGAGACATTCGATCGCTGGTGTGCTCGTATTCTCTCGGTTTATCCGTAAAATTCCCAGGGGAAGGTGGTGTTCACGCGAGTGATTCACCGTAAATCCGATACCTAGGGTTGGGTGAACTTGGAGGAGTCACCATGGCGGATCCATACAGGCCTGGTCCGCAAGCTCGTTTCCTCGTCACTGCCATGGCGGACGCGCAGCAGTCGGTCCTCGACGCAATCACCAAGCTCACCGACAAGATGGACAAGCTGGATAAGAAGGTGGATGTGATGGGAAGTGAAGTCACGAAGGTGAAGACACAGGCGGAACTGTCCATGAAGTCGGTGGCTCTCCTGCAGCAAGAGCAGGTGCAGACACTGAAGACCCTGAAGAACCTGACGGGTGCTCCAGGCATTTCGACCGAGGGGATCCTCAACTCTCCCCCGTCGACAGAGACGAACTCCGCTTCTTCGACACCACCGGCTACTCCTACAGGCACCAAGGTGATAGACCCACCCCCTCCTCACCCGCAATTTGGCTTGCACCCTGGAGTTGTTCATGTGGAAGTGGATAGAACTGATTACTCTGCTCGTCGGAATTGGATGCCTAAGATGGATTTTCCTAGATTTGATGGAACTGATGTGCGCATTTGGTTAGATAAATGTGAAGCTTACTTTGAAATGTACCAGATCCCTACCAGTTTTAGAGTTATGGCAGCCTCTATTCACATGGTGCCTATCACCTTGGTGCCTCTATTCACACTGGTTTCAGACTTACAAACAGTCAGTAGATGTACTCCTTTGGGATCATTTTTCTGCTGCTGTTATTGGTGAGTTTGATGTGAATGTGCACAAGCTAAAAGCTATGGAACTGCTTGCTCTTCGTCAGCATACTAGTGTGGATGAGTACAGAAAGGCCTTTGAGCAACTGCTTTATCATATTAAGCTGTATGACAAACATGTCAGTGAAACAATCATGGTCTCTCAATTTCTGTTGGGACTCAAATCTGAATTAAGGGATGTTGTTGAAATTCAATTACCAACTACTGTTGCTCAAGCTGCTACACTGGCTATTATTCAAGAGCATCTGCTCGAGAAGAAAAAGCATTCCAAGAATTACACTAAATCTGGTACCTCATCTTTCAAAGACAGTAAGTCAAACTTTAGCTCTTCTGATTTGTGGAAGTCTAAACAGCTGAAAGAGTTCAGGAGGTTGAATCATCTGTGCTATAAATGTGGTGATAAATATGTGCCTGGTCACCAATGTGCAGTCACTAATCCTGGTCAGCTGAATGCTCTCTGGAGCATTACTTGTGATGGTGGTGGTTTTCTTTCTGATGAGATTCTTGATGTCTTGGAGTCATCTTATTCTGAAGATGCAGAATGTTATATGTCCTTTGCAGCAATTTCTGGCAAGCCAACGAAGAAGGCTATTCAATTGAGAGCTCTGGTGCAGAATAAAGCTCTACTGATTCTTGTAGATTCGGGAAGTTCTCACACATTCCTGAATTCTTCTCTCTTGCAGCAACTGAATTATGCAACTACTACTACTGCTCCAATGCAGGTCAAGGTGGCTAATGGTGCTATACTTACCTCTGACAGTGAGATAAATAATTTTGAATGGTGGATTCAAGGTCACACTTTCTCTTGTAATGCCAAGGTGTTAGATATTGGAGCTTATGACCTTGTGCTAGGCATGGACTGGCTTGAGCAGTTCAGCCCCATGACTTGTGAGTGGGCAGAGAAGTGGATTGAGTTTATGTACAAAGGCAAAAGAGTCAAACTACAAGGCCTCAAACCTGATATTCCTGATGCACTTCTAGAAATGTCTTGTGAGCAAGTTCTGAAATGCAGTCAGGGAAATGATTTATGGGCTGCTGTTCTAGTTGAACCAGTACCAGATAAAACTGTTGCTGTTGATAAGTACATGAAAGAAGGCATACCTGCTGATATCAAAGAACTAATATCTCAGTATGGGAAAATTTTTGAGCCACCATCATCTTTACCTCTGTAACATCCCACTCTAATGAAGACCCCAATCTAGTGATTAGTGCATTTTGATCACAAATGCTAAATTGATCACTTTAGAAAAGTTGTTTAAAAATAAATCATTTGAAAATGGTCAAAGATGAACTTGAACTACAAATTCAAAATTTTGTATGCAAGTGGGCCCATTTGAAAATTTCCTTGACATCCATGGCCAAGGAGAAATTTTTGGAGAATTTTGTGGATTTTTCTACAAAAAGAAATGGGCTCAAATAAATCAAAGTTCTTTATTCAAAATCTGACTTAATTGAATTTTAATTCAAAATCTAAATCGAATTAGCAAAAGTTGTAATAAGGAAAAATGTTCAACTCACTGAAACCTTCCAGAACTGATTTTATCAGATTTTTTGGAGCACAGTAAAGTTTGGTTTCAATCCAATCAAATCAGCACGTGCAAATAAATTCGAAAAATTCAAAAATTGTACTGTAGCGCCGGGTGTCACCGCCGCCGCGCGCGCTTCTCTCTCTGCCCACACCGCCGGAACTGTGGCCGCCGTCAGCGCAGCGCAGCGCGGGAGACTCGTTCAACCCCCCTGGACTCCAGCTGACGCTCGTCCTTGCTCTCCTCGCCAGCGTCCACGCCAATAGCTGCCGCCGCGCAGAGCCGCCATTGCCGCCCCCCCCCCCCCCCCCCCCCCCCGCTGAGCTCGAGCTCACCGCCGTCCCGTCCCTCTCCGAGCTCGGTCCCAGCAAAGAAAAGGTGCGCTAGGAGCCCCTCAACCTCAAGCGCAACACAAACTCCGGGTTCCCCCGCTCTGCAGCGAGAATCGACGCGAAGACCGATCAGGGCTGCCGGTTGACCGCCGTCGAGCTCAGCGCGAAATCCGGTCATCTCGGTGAGCATCTTCTCGATTCCATGCTTTGGATGATGCACCCCTCACCTGCGCACACCCCCGCGCTGACATCGTCGCCCTTCACGCAGTGGAGTAGCCGGAATCCCCTTCTTCTCCGCCGCCGTTCACCGGACCGCGCCGCCCCTCCGACGAAGTCCCCACTCCGGCCTCCCTCCACGTGCACATGTGCTACGGTGAGCATCTCCATCACCCCGTGAAGCTCATGCGCGCCCTAACTTTCCCCCTCGCTGCCTCCTTTCGCCGGAACACGTCGCGCCGCCGCTCGCCGTCGCCGCCGCTCGCCGCCGACCACCTTCCCGGCCGCGCGCACGTGCACACCAGCCCGCTTTAGGCTCGCCTCGTTGCCCTCTACACGGTGCCGTTGACCATCGCGTGAGTTTCGCCGCCGTTTAGCCGGAACGGCGCCCTCGCCGTCGCCATGTCGCGCGCGCGCCGCCATGCCCTGGTATGGCTACAGTGCCGCGTCACCTTTTTCTTTTTGTTTTTTTCAGATTTTGGCCAAACTTCTAAATTCGATAGAAATTCGTAGAAAAATCGTAAAAATGCAAACTCAAATGTTCTGGAATCCTTGAAATGAGACCTATCCAGTGGTGCAACATAAACATCTGAATTCTTCTCAGTTAATTTTATAAAATTCAAAGAAGAGAATCAGGAAATAAATTCTATAAAAAGATCTGTAAGTGCAAAAATTCTGAATTTTGGCATGCACACTCCTAATAGGTTCACTGAACATCCCACCAATAGGTATCTTGAAATGCACCTTATTTTAGGAGTAATTGCATTTTGCAGTTGCTAGAAAAATCTTTTTATTGATTTTATTCCTGCACCTTTTTGCACCAAATTTTGGATATGATACTGTGCCTAGGATGAAGATGCTAAATAAAAATACAAATGTAATTTTAGATCTTCCATAACCCTTTTTAAAGAATTTAGAAGAGGAACCCGTGTTTGCGCGTCAAGAAAGTCCTAAATCCAAAGTATTTGTATAAATCACTTGGGACCAAACTGCAAAAACCTGATGAATGGCCCTGCCAGCATGTTGCATTTGCATCATAACATCACCATGTCATTTTTGTCAAGGAGGTTCCCTGAACTATCTTTGATTGTGTTTATATTGTGCATTCATTTAGGAACCGACGCCGGACTCGAGGACTTGGAGATCGTGGCCGAGGAGACCGGCGCTGACCTGAACGTGCTTGAGTGTGCTAACCACCAGCCCCAAGGCAAGCCCCGGTGCACTCCCATATTTACAAAGTTTTATACTTTCTCACGTGTATTTCGAGTCGTGAAATGTGCATTACGTATAGGACTTGATTGAAAACCTAGTTGCATGTATCTCCAGATATTCCTATGGGTTTGGTTAAGTTATGTTCTACCACTCGTTAGTTTGCTATGCTTAATAAAGTAGTGTCGTCGGTAGAATATCGAGTGGTATGGAGACCGCTCGGTGTAAGTGGGGTCGGATTTAATTTATGTTCTCACTTGATGATGGTAATGAATTTGAGACCGAACGGGGAAGTTCATGTGTAGGTTGAGGTGACAAGGCTCGTCTTGTTCGCCATAGCCCCGTTTGTGTCGGTTGAGGACCGTTCGTTGTGGCCCCGCTGAGCAAGTTTGAACAGTACCGGATGCATGCTAGGAGAATGGGAACTAGTAAACTTAGTAGCTCGATGCTATATTGTTGGACGTGAACCCACCTCTCTTTTGGTGATGAAGATGGTTATGGTGGAATTTGGGACCGTGTTTGAAGGGAGGGTGCCCGGGTGAACCACGGTTAGACCAGGCATGGCTATCGCGTGGGGAGACGTGTACTCGGGAGAGGTGTTAAGCGGCTCGACTTTATGGTACCTTGTAAACGGTTGCCGTGCGTGACTCTTTCGAGTAGCGTACGTCGTGTATCTCGGGTTTCGCCTGCAGGTGTAAATCGATTCGAATCGCCGTCCCTCGCGGTTATTGAGTACCACTTGTTCACTGTGTCACATCGTAGTAAGAAGTGCACATGCTGATGATTATATGTTATTGTACTTCAATTAATTGTATTGCAACCATGTATTGTTTAGTTAGGTTGCTAATATTTATATTTATGCAAGAACCCTTTTAATCTGGCTAAAACATGAAAATAAGGATCAAATATTAGCGCCGTTTTTGCAATTAAATTTCACCCCCTGGTCAACCCCTTGCATATTAGAAGTCGGTCTTAGATGGCCAATTTGACGGGTAAGACTTGCTGAGTATTAGTTGCTCAGGGTTTCGATGTTTAAAATTTTACTGCAGGTATCCCTGATTGCAACTTCTGTAGTTGCTGTGGTAAAATAGTGTGGGAGGGTGAACCGCCCAAGGACTGGTCCATTGAGTGGGTTCCCTCTTCTCCCCGCCAGGAGCAAGGTGAGTGAGATCGTGTCTACGGGCCGGACATGATTTCATTGTATATATGTATCGTCGTGTGTTTCGCTTCCGCTCGTGTTTGTAATCGAATTTCAAACCCTTTTTATGTAAAATAAATCGAACTTCGAAATGGATATCTTATGTTAATTATGGAACCAATGTAATAGCTGAACTTAATGTAAAGTTATTTTATTTATGCTTATGTGTGTGGTCTATGCATACTTGCTTCGCCAAGTATTTCCCGATTAAGATCCTGGTTAGCTAACCCCTCATTGATTTGAGGCGGGATGCTACAACCTCCCTCTAGAACATATGATCACTCAATCACCTTACTGCCAGATCAAGCTCCTATTAACTGCAGGCCTTACAGATACTCTCCTGAACAGAAAGATGAAATAGAAAGGCAAGTATCTGAGATGCTCAAGGCTGGTACAATTACACATAGTCTCAGTCCTTTTGCATCACCAGTCCTTCTTGTTAAGAAGAAAGATGGCTCATGGAGGTTCTGTGTGGACTATAGAAAACTGAACTCTATCACAGTCAAGAATAAGTTTCCAATGCCTGTGATTGATGAGTTTCTGGATGAAATAGCTGGAGCAAAATTTTTCTCAACTATTGATCTTGCATCTGGTTTTCACCAAATCCGAATGGTACCTTCTGATGAAGCTAAAACAGCTTTTAAAACTCATCATGGACTGTTCCAATTCAGAGTCATGCCTTTTGGTTTGACTAATGCACCAGCTACTTTTCAGTGCCTTATGAATGATATTTTTGGTCCACACATGAGGAAGTTTGTCCTGGTATTCATGGATGACATATTGGTTTTTAGTAAGTCTTTGGAAGAACACATTAAACATATGCAAATTGTCTTTGAGACACTGCAAAATCACAACCTATTCATCAAGTTCAGTAAGTGTACTTTTGCACAACAAACCTTGTCATACTTAGGCCATATCATCTCTGACAAAGGTGTTTCTACTGATCCTTCCAAGACTTCTGCCATGCTAAACTGGCCCATGCCTCAGAATTTTACTGAGCTGAGAGGTTTTTTGGGACTCACTAACTATTATAGGAAATTTGTGCAGTCCTATGGTATTATTGCCAAACCACTAACCAATCTGCTACACCACAAGAAGTTTCAGTGGACAAACGATGCTCAGAAGGCTTTTGAACAACTGAAAACAGCCATGACTAGCACTCCAGTTTTGGCTTTTCCAGATTTCACTCAAGAATTTGTCATTGAAACTGATGCCTGTGATCTAGGGGTGGGTGCTGTACTCACACAGAATGGCCATCCTATTGCTTATTTTAGCAAAGCTCTTAGCATTCAGAATCAGAGACTTTCTACTTATGAGAAGGAATTTCTAGCCATCATGATGGCAGTGGATAAGTGGAGAAGTTATCTGCATAAGTGTCCTTTCACTATCAAGACTGACCACAAAAGTCTCTGTCATTTGCAAGATCAGACATTGTCTACTGAATTGCAGAAAAAGGCAATGTCTAAATTGGCTGGTTTACAATGCAGATTCCAGTACAAGAGAGGTCCTGAGAATAAGGCTGCTGATGCCCTTTCTATGATTGGTCAGTACTTTGGAATCAAGGCAGTTTCTTCTTGTACTCCTGTCTGGGCTCAAGAAGTGATGAATTGTTATGCTACTGATCCTAAAGCTCAAGCATTACTGACCGAGCTGGCAATTGTCAACCCAAATGCTCAAGGTTATACTCTTACAGATGGTCTCATCAGGTACAAGAACAAGATATGGGTTGCTCAAAATGCAGCACTGCAAACAAAGTTGCTGAATGCTTTCCACTCTTCTGCAATGGGTGGTCACTCAGGAATTCAGGCAACTTACCAAAGGATCAGCAAAATTTTTCACTGGCATGGCCTCAAACAAGATGTGGACAATTTTGTCAAGCAATGTTTGATCTGTCAGCAAGCCAAGCATGAGCATGTTAAGACTCCTGGACTACTGCAGCCATTGCCTATTCCAGAGAGTTCTTGGAAAGACTTATCCATGGATTTTATTGAGGGCCTTCCTAAATCTGATGGTTATTCAGTCATCATGGTAATTGTTGATAGGCTGACTAAATACTCCCACTTTATACCGCTCAAGCATCCTTTCACAGCTCAATGTGTGGCCAATCTCTTTCTTCAAAATGTGGTCAAGCTACATGGGCTCCCAAAATCCATAGTTTCAGACAGAGACAAGATATTCACCAGTTCTTTCTGGCAGGAACTGTTTTCTCTGATGAAAATTGAGCTTAACTTCAGTTCTGCATACCATCCACAAACTGATGGACAGACTGAACGTGTGAATCAGTGCTTAGAAATGTATTTGAGGTGTGCTGTTCATGATGCTCCTAAACAGTGGGTTAAATGGTTGCCACTAGCTGAGCTCTGGTACAACACCTCTTTTCATTCAGCATTACAATGTACCCCATTCAAGGCCTTGTATGGAACTGTTCCTTCTCCTGGACTATATCCTGAATTACATACTGCTGACAATGCAGCTGTGGTGGACACTTTGAAAGAGAGACATTTGTTTCTGGAATCATTGAAACAGAATCTTGTCAAGGCACAAACAAGAATGAAACACTATGCTGATGCTTCGAGAACTCCAAGAGTCTTTGCTGTTGGTGAACAAGTGTTACTCAAACTTCAGCCTTATGCACAAAATTCAGTTGTGAACAGACCATGTCCAAAGCTGTCCTACAAGTACTATGGCCCCTTCAAAGTGGTGGAGAAAATAGGAGCCGTTGCTTACAAGCTGGAGTTACCACCTGCAAGTCAAATTCACCCTGTGTTCCATGAATCACAGTTGAAGCCATTCACTGAAAATTACACACCAGTTTTCAGTGAGCTACCTCCTTCTGTCACTCTAGACATCTCTTCTGCAGCACCTCTGAAAATTGTGGAAAGGCGCCTGGTGAAGAAAGGAAATTCTGCTACTACCCAAGTACGGGTCACATGGGAGGGTCTTCCAGAATCAATGACCACCTGGGAAGATTACTACGTGTTGAAGTCACGGTTTCCATCTGCAGCAGTCTGGGGACAGCCTGCTTCTTCAGCGGGGAGCAGTGTCACGCCCGGCCCTGTTGGCGTGCCAGATATGCTACAGGCTGGCGATCACCAGGCGGGAATTGGAGGAAACGTCTTGGCGCGTGATGGCGGGAGCGGCCCAGAGGAAGCAGTCGAACCAGCCCAGCCCGGCCCACAGGTGTCGGCTATATAGAGTAGGAAAGAGAGCCTTGCACGGCAGCTATCGTTTTGTAACAGAACTCTGCTTCTGAATCCCTCTGCTTCTCTTCCTACCTCGATTGCTTCTCTTCTACCCCAAGTTGCTGTACTATCAATTCTCGGATCTAGTTACCCAAATCAATATAGTAGCACCAAACTATCCCAATCCGATTTGTGTTCTTCGATTGCTTGTTGGTTTTTATCTGGATTGCTGTTCTTCTCTGAATTTGCCTGTCAAGAGTTGCGGGTTGTTACATTGCCGGAGCACGCGTGCGGCTACGCCAGCGCGCGGCTCCGTCGAGCGGCTCTCGGCCGGCGCCCTAGATCCGCCAAGTCCGCGCGCATGCCGGAGTTAAAGAACAAGCGGCGGCGGCGAGTGCTCAGACGGCTTCGCCCGAGGCCGCGCGACGGCGACAAGCGCCGAGGCTGGCCGCGCGAGCTGGTGTGGCGGACTCCACCATGGCCGCACGGCGGCGCCGCCGCGCTGCGGCGCGTCGACGACGACGACGTGACCAAGGTGAGTCCTCCACCTTAATCTTTAAGGTTAGGGTTCTTTAATTTTGGGAAATTTCGGGGATTCACTGTAGCTAGGGTTAGGGTTCTTCGAGAAATTGGGGAATTTCATGAAATTGAATCTTAATAGCTGCGATTCCCCTCCTTCTGATTGCTTAATTACATGAGTTCAACACCCTAGCCACAGACTTAGGCCGAAATCGCTTAAACATTCTCAACAGTGGGCAAGAACATGAAACAGTAACCAAGAACTTAAACTTTAGGGGTTCAATTCTCAAGCTATAGGCTCTGGTGCCATTGTTAGGTTATGCAGGATCGATTAGCTCAAGCAATTGAACCACCAGAGAGGGAATTAGGAATTTGTACCTTCTCCTTGAGCTCCCATCTTGATGTTGATGTGTTCTTGCAACTAGTGTTCGTCTCCTTTGTAGAGCTTGAGTGTTAGCCTTCCCAGTGCTTGCAGCAGCAACTAGATTGGGTTTCGTGAGTGGCAGCCAAGGGCTAGAGAGTTTTAACTGAAGGGATCAATCCTATATATATAGCTGCTGTGCACTGGGGGGTTAACACCCCTAGTGTGTTCTTCATGCTTCCAATCAAAGCATTTATGGCTTTAGTCAAAAGGCTACAGGGTGTGTTCACACCTGCATGATGATCACTGTTCATCAGTGTTTCACACTAACAGATATATAATTGTAGAGTTATATTATATGAATAAATTGTTGTAATTTTTTTGTTTATTTATTTGACACGAAAGTGGCTTATTTAAATCAGAGCATAACTCTTTCAACGAAAAGTTTTGTGTCGGGCACATGTTAAGGTATTTATGGCAGCTTTGATTTTGAGTCACATACAGAGCTCAGAAAAAGAATTGCACGCACTTAGTTTTCAATTAGCAACATGATAGTTCTACTTATGTACTAGAGATTGACTGCAACCTCATACATTGCGTGCTCCATAGGGCATCACAGGTTGGGAAGGCCCTTGAAACTTTACATCTTCTCATAGCCAAGATGAAGCTTCACGTGATTACAAAACGAATGCAAACATCAGTTTTATGTTTTATGTCCCTTTCTATTTAAAAACAATACTATTGTCAATTGAGTGACCAAATGTTTGCACTGAGGGCCTGTTTGGATGGAGTCCTGGGCGAGCTGCCTGGGCAAATCCGTTGCCTGTAGGTAGCCTGTAAATTCGTTGAAATTTGCCTGGTCAGGCAAGCACAGACGTCTGTTGTTTGGTTGAGATACTTGCCTGAGACAAAAACGTAAATCTGAAAGGGCACTTTGAAACTGAGGAAACGTAAACTAGAGAGTACGTCTTCATTTGATGTGCTAAACTTCCTTGCTCCTCTGCAGCGATAGGACAATCCGAGCATCCCAAATTCCCAATCATCCCCAGTATGCATTGCGGACGGAGTAGAACTCCTAGCTGCGGAGCTTGGCGTGGAAGATTTCGGAGAGAATCTGCAACCTGCTCAAGCGGAGCAGTTTGCCGAGTTGCCGTGGAAGACCTCGGACAACAACACAGCGCGTCAACGTCTGACTACTTTCTCATCCTGTTTGCTCGTCGATCTGTTCTCAGTGCTCGACGGTGCAGTTAGCGATTGCGCAGACGATGTAGGTTGTACTTGAGCAGGAGGATTTGGGGCTCGTGGTGGTGGAGCCTGCTTCGTCTCCGTCGAGATGTACGGCGTTGCAAATTGGACGAGGCATGCATGTACTCAATTGATTGTTATGTAACAGTACTGTTGCCTAGCTAGTTAGGGAAGAGGCATGCATGTACTCAATTCCTAACAGCCCATGGTTCAACATGCATGTCATCTTGCATAAACTTCTCGATTCTGTAGCGGAGAGATAAAATTAAATAGTGATTCTTCTATGCAGAAGGCTTCCTAACCTTCGTATTAATATGGATCACACAAAAATGCAAAACTAATACTTGTGTTTCAGTTAGTGCTGTTAAACTCGAACTTCTCGATAGAAACTTTTAATCCAATTTGATACAGCAGTATGAAACTGTTCAGCTCGGGTAGCTGCTTCCATCCTCTCCTCTTTCATTTTTTTTTTTAAAAATAGTTCATGAGTCCGGGCTCCGGAGGAGACGAGCGGCAAGCTCGCGTCTGAGCAAACTCACACTCTATGCCAGTGCAAACGGAAGCCAACGCTGGACCAATCCATGCAACGTCACTGCCGACGGACGCAGTTTGCACCGGGTCTGCTCTTGGTATTCTCTGCAACCGTCGAGAAAACAGTACTGCCTTGTCATTGTCTGCACTGGCCAGTGAGTTAGCCTCTTGCTTGGAGTCCCATGAAGTTCTCGAGAGGCAGACCGGAGTCATTGCTGTGACTGAGAACAGCAAGCCTGTGCCGTTCTTCAGCCTATTACAGAGGAGTTTCTTCCCTCAATGCCTCCCATTCCCACACCCCTTCAATTTCTTTGATTATACTCTCATCTAGTATCTATTGTCGTCGCTCCAGTAGTTTCTTTTTTCAAACAAAAGTGTGTTCTGCTCAAGCAGAGCTCAGCTACTTGGGGCTAGTGGAGTTGTATGGGTCCGTTTGGCTAGCAGAATCACTTCAGATTCTACCTTGAATCACTAGAATCAGTTCCAAACGGTTAAAATCTGAAACGTTTCTTGTCTGAATCACTCTGAAACGTTTCTATGTTTTGAACTAGGAATGAGAATCACCTAAATAGGTGTTTCAAGTGATTCTAGTTCATTTTGCGAACCGTTTCACTGATTCTGGATCAATAGCCAAACGTTTTCAGTGATTCTTCTGTTTCATGTTATGAAACGTTTCTGGGTTGAATCTGAAACGTTTCTGATTCTCAGTGAATCTGGAGCTGTACCAAACGCACCCTATATCTGCATGAACCAAGGTTCATGCATGTAGCTGGGGCCAGGAGCACGGATCGGCTGACTTAAAAGTCGGTTACGGCAGCGGAGCACTGTTTGGACAGTGAAATGAGTCCTGTGCTACAGTGATTTGCAGTAAATACTGTAGCAACAGTGTTCGATTTACTGTTTACAGAAACTGTAGCAACAGTGCCTGATCCCTGTAGCTACCGATCTTGACTGTTGAACTTCGATCCGACGGCTCACGTCGTTTAAAGTCACACTTAAGGCAGGCTGGCCCAACTTCAGGCGATCCTCTTCGCTGGGGCCAGTTACCTAACAGCCCAATAACTTGCTTCTTTTGACGCTCATCAGACAAAGATATGCACGGTACACGTGTAGCCCAGTCACCTGGAGAAACACAAGCCGAGCGAGGCTGATCGTTGCACGTTGTTTGGAGTCCCATTTCCGCACTACTTTTCCCTCTTTGTTTCATTTTCCCCTCATTCAGAAAAGTGTGTAGTGCTCCAGCGGAGCTAAGCTACTTGGGACAGTGGAGCTGTATATATGCATGCGACACGGTTTACACACGTTTTTATATAGCTGAGGCCATCCAGTTACCTAACCTCCTAATAGTAAAGTGCTGATAGCGGTAAGATTTCCGCTTCAACCAGCGTTTTCACCGATGTGTTCGTTTAACGTGAGGCCACGCCAGTTTTTTGAAGTCGTGGCCACATTGCCGAGCGGACACGTCGCATTTTACTTCGTTAGTCGGTTCGCTGCTCCGTGGGACCGTTCTGGGCACTCAACCGGTGGCTGGCCATGTTCCTCCTGCCTCCTCCTTTTCCGGGCTGAAGGGCGAGGTGCGGCGTGCCCAGGCGATGCGCGGCTCGGTGGACGACGAATCCGGCGAACCATTCCTCTTCGATGGCAGATCCGGTGACCACCTCCTCCATCCAGCGCTCCCCTCCTCTCCGAGGGCGGATCTAGATATCCACTCCTCTCTGACGGCAGATCCGGCGAGTCTCTCTCCCTCCCCTAGAACGACGAACCGGTGGCGCAGGGGCCCTCACCGGCGCAGCTGCTACCGCCCACGCCTCTGCCATCTATTTCTTTCCACCGGACCAGCAATCCCCAATGATTCCGGGGTCGTCGTCCCCTCCGGCTGCCATCAACTCTGTTCCATCTAGAATCCCCATGCCCAGGTGCGTGCTCTCCTCCTCCTTCCCCCATCCCCTCCCCAGTTTTCACTTATCCATGCCAAATACCCGTTGCCCCTGCCACCACTTGCTCTAGGAAGTGCCCAGCCATGTCCATCCACCACCATGCGTCCAGGAGAACTATGGTTCAAGAAAGAATTAGAGAAAGATAAGTGAAGACCACTAATTGATATGTTTTCACATTCCAGATTGGTTCAATGTGGAATTGGAATGATGGCAAATCTGTATGGATTGCAATTCGGGCATACATTTAATCTGAATTTTTCTCTTGTGATTTCTCTTCCCTTCTTTTGTTTGCCGAGGACAATATATTCATGTTTGGCAGTTCAATGATGAATATTTAAAGATGAAATTCTTTATCCTACATTGGCCCAGATATTTTTATGTATTGATGTGCATGAGAAAACACATATTTAGGTTACATCAGCGCCTCATGGTTTTCGGTAGATGGTCATGGTTATACCAAATTACCTACTAAAATGATGTATTTTTATCAGCTGCTGCCATTGGATTATTTGGTTTTGATTCCTTCCCTTACAAAATATCATTGAATGTTTCATCATATATATTGGTCTAAATTTTGTTCCTTTAATAGGATGTTATTTGTGTTTTGATTTAATAGAATTTATTTCGGCGAAGTACCATCTGCTGCCCCGCTATGGCCATCGCCGTTGTCCTCCCGGCGAGCAGATCCGGGCTCTCCTGCTGCTGTCTTGCCTGCAGCATTGTCGCAGTGTTGCAGTCGTTGCCGAGGACCCGTTGTCGTGGCCAGCATGGCTGCCCGTGAGTCAGGCGCCAGTCTCAGGGAAGGTATACTGAAATCTTCATCCCAAAGCTGATACTCTCTTCTACTCAGATGTATTATTAGAAATCAGTAATCAAGCCAGCCTATATTGGGATTGGAAAACTGCATACAGTACAATACAAAAGGAAAGGGGCTATTGAACTGCAGACTAAATTGATCTCTGAATACCGTGTTCCTCCGAAGATTAAGCTGAATGGTTCTCGGAATTAATCTCTAAATATTTAACTGAAAGTGAAGGGGATTGTGTTTCCCTCCATATTGAACTGATTTATTTTTCAACCTTTAACCTGATCACAAGCTGCTATTGATGTGGCTTCGAATGTTGCATGTCATTCTTTATGATAGGCAAAGTGGTAGTTTGCATAATCTGAATGCCTGTCTTTTGTTAAATTTTCATGATATGGTGGAATGAGTCATGTGTCATGTGTTGGCGCACAATTTTAGAGTACGTCTCACAGTATATATCAGAGTATGAAGTGAGTATAATTCAGATCGTATTACAGCACTGTTTCAGAAGCTATAAAATATCAGAGTATTTGATTTATCCTGATGAAGGAGTCATGTGTTGTGTCTTAACATACTCCATCCATGTAAAAGACGACCTTTTTCCCCTTTGAGATGATCATACTCCTAATTGTGCCATCAAGATTGTAGACTAACCTTGATTGTAAATAGCTGGTGGCACTGGAATTGGTAATCTGCATTGTGTTGCCCGAAACGGACGTGACTGAAGTTGGATCAGTAGTGATCTAGATTCTGGATTTATTACTAATCAGATTTGTTACTCCCATACTGAGGTAGATAAATGTGCGATACTGCTACGATTGATGAGAGCTTAGCGTTGCTTCACAGAACTATGACTCCTGCATCTATTTGAAGGTCTTCTTAGGAATACTATAGGTAAAATTATCCATGGTTCCTTTATTTCATTTAGATGACTGGAATTTTCTTAAACTAATTTTCTACCAGATTGGGCTTTTTCTATCAAGTGTTGCTGATGGCTTTCTCAGGTATTTTTTACTTCATGTACATTATTTTTTATTGGTTCCACTCATTAATTGATTCATGTTTGATCTATTTGCAGTAGAAATTTGATCTTTCAGAACAGTGTCAAATTTTATCTTTTCCATGCCACCTCTTAGGTAGCAAATTCTGATATCAGTTCATATTGATGATACTATGACCATTGATGGCTCATTGATGATGTGTAGGGTTTTCTTATGCTTAGGTTTTGATATTTGATATTTCCCTTAGTGTCACACCAACTGAAGAAAATTATTGGTTTTCTGTTTATTGTTCCATCTCAGAGAAGTACTTCATATCCCATGTCGATTTGTTTGTCCTGATACTTTTGCCTCCGGTAGTGTGATGATGGCTCCCACAATGTGTCATCTCTAAAAATCGAATTACGATCTCCTTTCCTTCACTAACATTTTTCTAAGGCAGTTCCCATTTATATAATGCTCTTCTGTAAAAATGCATTTGTCTACTTTTTTTTTTTACAGTTCTCAGTGATATCTTTAGCTTGCCTTATTATAGGCTTCGATTTTCCAGGGGCACTGAAATTCATTGAGAAGCCAATCAAGAAAATTGTGGACCTTGGTGATTCTGATCATCTTTAGCTTTATCACGTATTCTGATTATCTCTGTTCAGCACTGAAAAAACGTTGGAAATTGACATGTTACTTCTCAACAGGAAGGTCTGCTTATGTGATCCCATATTCATCACCAACAACTTATGCTTTTCAGTCCCTACAGACTTTGCTACTTTATGGCTGTAACACAGCCTGTTGCTGTTCTTTAAGTCTGCTCTCATTTCTTTCTTTACCCTATTTGTTTCGTAACTGCTATTGGTTGTTTTTTAGTTGTTTAGATTTCTAATGAAGTTCTGTTTTTACTGTAGGTAAAATAAAATGTTATATGCTTCACCCTTTGACTTTTTGATACTTCTCATGGACTGATGCTGACATAGCAATTCGGTCTAATTCAGTTACATTCTTGGTTTTCTCTGTAATTGAGACAATTGTCTTTATATATCCTATTTTTCGCAGTTGTTTCTATCCACAATGACCTGTCCAGTTTATGTTAGAATCTGAATGAATGAATGCCTGTAAGTGGATCCACGATACCCTTGCAAAATTGAACAAGTTACAGTTGTCCGTAAATATGGGTTCATTTCCACGCCTGTCTGTAAATATGGGTTCATTAGCGATTAAACCAGACTATTATTGGATTACCGTCTGCGATGCGTATCTGGATATATATATCAGCGTTTTGTATTAGTGGTTGATTAGCGGGCGCGGGCGTAGCGCGCCTGTCTCCCTAGTTATGCTTATCAGTCAAAGATATGGATAGTACACAAGTACTACTCTCTACGTTCAAAATTATAAGACCTTTTAGTTCTGGACACAGAGATTTTTTTGCGAGGTTTTTTTTTCAAGGGAGACACGGAGATTAAGGACAGATAGACAAGATGGGTGTGGAGAAAAAAAAAAGGACAAGAGAGATAGAAATAGAGATGTATAAAGAAGAGAGAAAGATGCCTTGGGAATTGACAACGTCTTATAAATTTAAGAAAACTTGAAAAAGCTAAAGTGACTTATAATTTAGAACGGAGAGAGTACTAACTACTCGTAGCTAATTAGTACCCTGGAGAATCATAGGCTGAGTGAGCCTATTGGCTCCACGCGAATAAATGTTGCTTGTTCTAATATTTCCGACTCCTACGTGTTGTTCACACTTCGTTATAATCCGCAAAGCACTGCCAAATGTCCAATTATATTGTTGTGTTGTTTGGTCTAAAAATGGAGAAAAAAGTTAGATATTCTCAAAAAACCCAAAACATCCGCCATTAGTTTTAATAAACTAAAGCACAATTAATTTACCCCAATTATTAATCTCTAATCGAACTAAACAAAACTAGCTATCAGTATACTCTCCCTGTAGGCTTTTTTTTTTTTGCAATAATTTCCAGAATCGATACCAGCATGTATATATCTTTGAACAACCCACCTACAATAAAAGAAATTATTGACTTTTTGTTATACACACTATATCACTGTGGCGTAACCCTATATATCGATCAAAACATGGCAGCCAGTACTCCTACAAGAATTAGACTCGATTTGAGCTTGGGCATTTCATAATTATACAACTAAGACTGACTCTAACAGCTGCTGCCAAACGAAATGCAAACGCAAATTGCCTCTCGGATGGATAATGTACACGCTGGAAACCGGCTGCAACAGAAGAGAGGCATAGCATGAGCCATTAGTTTTAGTTTTAGGGTCCAGCTCTTGACATAGATCCCACGTACAGATATTGCTGCACCGATTTGTATGAAATAGCTGACGGTCATAATGAGTAAGTTTAAACAAATTTCAGTCGATTTTGACAAAAAAATATGGTGTGAACGTGAAGTTTTTAATTTTAGGGTCCAACTTTTGACTAGACCTATAAAAATAGAGAGGATCCAATGTTAATCCAGAGGATATCCAATAATCTATATGGAGGTTGGAGCATGCATCCATAAACATCCAAAATCCAAATAAATCCAATCCAATTGAGTCTAATAAAAAAAAATCCAATTAGACTCTAGACATTGAAAATCCAGTCCCACGTCTACTTGCACGCTAACCGCACCCCGATGGCCGCCTATGTGCACACACGTACGTGATGGGAGAGCGTGAAATCCAAATCGAAACAGGTCAAGCATGGGTGGTGCATCTTGCCGGCTGCTCGGCCGGCTGACGGCGCGGCGGAAGGCAGGGAAGGCATCTCGTCGCCACGGCTGGAGGGCACGCGTGAGGCAGGAGCTACGGAGGCCGACGCGCGACAGGGCGATGCGACGAGCTGGTGCGCCGGGCGAGCTCGAGCACGGGCCGAGCATCACGGCGAGGAGGGGAGCAGAGCAGGCTGCGATGCCAAAAGAGCAGTAGCTGTTGGAGTGAGTCTTAGGCACTGTTTGTTTCAGCTTTTCGTCACTTTTGTTAGTTGGCTTTTGTGAGATCTAAAAACCAGATGCTGTCAAAACCCAAAAGCCAGAAGCACCTCAGGATGTGCTTCTGGCTTCTCAAGTTTCAGAGACATCCGACTTTTGAATCTTCCAAAAGCCAACAGACAAAAGTACCAAAAAGCTAAAACAAACAGGGCCTTAGCTTGTCGAGATGCAAAACACTGTACCCGAGAGGCAGTCCTCAATTTGCCTCTCCTCCTTGTTGGAGTGAGTCTAACTTGCCCATAGGTACTTTAAGAAACACATATCCCAATGTTTCTTATTCCCATGCATTCATCTTTTTTTTTTTTCCTTCAAGGTTCTCCCGTTCTTGATGTTTATGACACTTCAAAGATTTCTTTTTTCAATTGAGTATCAAAGATGAAAAATGGAAAAATAGAACCAACTGTAAATTGAGAAATAATATATAGAGAGGCGTGTATGTGAGAGTATGCAAGCACGTAAGAATTAATTAAAGACGCGGAAGCATACAAGACCAGGCAATGAGTAGCACTGATTGATTGATTTGCGCCGCACAAAAACAATTCGTTGGGTCACCGCCCTGCCAGGAGTACGATAGGCTGCCATGGATTCAATCCGAAATTTGAGCAGCAGTATATATATAGAAGATTAAGCTAACTCTATGTGCAGAGATCGTATTCGTTGAATGTTAATTGACAGCATTGTTGAATGAAAGTTAGATGCATCTGTTGTTGTAACAAATCTAGCAACACAAGGACCGCCTTAAATCTTATAGAAGAGTCCGGGGAAAATGATACGTGAGCATCAGTCAGGGTGGCAAGCTTGTTTGTAGTATCAGATCGAATAGTTGATAGTTCCATTAAGAAAAAATGCATCATCTGTCAATATTTCTGTCCACCGGCGAGAAGACCCTGATTGGAACTGCTCCGGTTTTGAGAAAGGATTTGCTCCTTTCTCAGGTGACACACCCCTTGTAGTTAGAAATTTCTCTTGTTCTTAATTAGGCTACTCTCAATAGAAGTTTCATTTTCAATAAATGATATGTGATGCCAGCGATTTTGGCGATGTGACAAGTTAATAATAGAAAGAGAGGAAACCAGTTTATTTCCAACATAATGCACAGTTTCCAAAATATGAAATGACATGAAACTTGCATTGAGGATAGGGGTTTCATTTCATTTGATTAAATGCAATGACAATCTTAGAAAACAACAAAATAAAATTATGCATTGGAGAGGTGTGTTTCATTTGTATTTCATATGACATGAAACAATGAAATGAAACTCTCCATTGGGCACTCTCCATTTTAATACATCTTACTGGCCCATGGGTAACAACCGCATATGCCGATGCTTCCTATTCCTGCGTTTTCACCTTTTTTCCTTCCTTGGTAGGTTCTCTTGTTCTTGTGTTGTGGACAATTCAAAGGTTGCTTTTTCAGTTGAAAAAATAGCAGAGCAGCTGCTCCAGCTGCTGGGGTAGTTGGAGCTATATATGTTCAGCAACATGGTTTTGATTTTTGAATATGGGTGGGGGCATTTAACTAGGTACAACTTATGAGTTTCCTCAGTTCCATAGTATGCATGGCACAAGAGTTTTTAAGGGAGTTTTGCTATGTTGGAACCACAGGATCCATAACACAAGGACGCGAGAGATTTTGCCCGGCGACCAACGCCGGCCGGGTCACTGTGTTGTATTCCCTTGGCTGACCAACATTCACAGAGTGTTGTATCGACGCCTGCACTGCCCAGCCTCCCTCCTTGGTCCTTGCGACATTTGCGCGCACGAACGCACGACTCTCAAGCTCGCAACAGGACAGTCAGGATTACTGCTAACATGCTACACCAGCACAAGGCCAAATAACACGGCGGCGATATATATGCTTCTCAGCCTCCTATCCTGGGCCTACGTCCTGTCCTCCATAATCCTTGTCGCCGAGCTCAGTTTGTTGCCATGCTCTGCTTCGCCTTCACGGGACTTGCGTCGAGCACACTGGGGGCGGTCGTCGCCGTCTACGCCACGCTCTGCTCCCATTTTCTGTAGGGTCCTCTTCGCGTTCTTCCCCTGTGGCGTGATGCTGGTCTCAAGTACCGCGCTTGTGCGACATACATGTGGCCAGTGTCTGTCTTTGGTGAGGAGGACGGACGAGCACCCTTTACCGACTGCTCGGATACATGTCATCTTGCATGAACTTCTCATTTGTGTAGTGGATCGAATTATAATATAGAAACAAAATTGATGTGTTAATCCGTGATTACACTATTAAGAAGACTTCCTAATAAGCATCTATCTACCAAATAATATGGATCACGCATATATGCAATACTTGTGTTACAGTTAGTGCTGTTAAACTTGCATCCCCGTTGTCAGCATTAGTGCCAAGTTGTTGCTTCTGCTGACGAATGACAATACTAGTCGATAAAATTCAGTTCGTAATCACCCTCTGCAACTCTTTCTTGAAGAATTCAAATAACGTAGACTATGGTAGGGATAAAAAGAATCAGTATATTAACATGACGACGAGTGTACTTTACTCCCTCCGTCCCAATTTAAATGTCATTCTAGGAGTGATTTGAAGTGTCTAGATTCATAAAATGTTCAGTGAACCTTGACAGATAGGTTTAAAGAATGTTCAATGAATCTGGTAGAAAACCAGAATGACAATTATTTTGGGACAGAGGTAGTATTTATTTATTTTATTTATTTACGAGGGAGTGTACGGACTTTATGATTGTTCTTTCTTCTAACAATACTTTGCTCTTTGGACATATAATGATCCAGCAACACAGTTGACTCATGTTATAGTGAATTAGTGATCATCCGCAAACCTAATGCTTCCGCATTCTACGTCTGGTTCTCCATCGCAATCCTTTTCAACAACAGCCAGCTCCAGTACGCATTCTACATGGAGGCTAAATTACACGATCTGCATAAGAGGTGGCATTGGGTATTTCACAGTATTCTAGCCAGTTTGACTCTTTTTGCAGTTTAATGCCGAACAGAATACAGGAAGAAATATGCTGTTCGAACAAGATGGGACAAACCACGGTGGTGAGCGGCTATTTCCTGGTACCTTCGATTCCTATAGAAGAAATTGATGTATTGTTTTTACTACAACCCCTGTCTCTATCTTTCTTCTCCATTGTGTGTTAACTCGTGCTCCAAATGGTTGAACTACTCTCTTTCTCCGTTATGTGTTAGTTCTTGTTCTGAATATATAGAGGCAAACCAGTGAAATTGTAGTGTGGTACTCACATAGCAATTGGTGGTACCTAAGTTATCCAGTCCATTCAACCATGCTTGTATTGCGGTACTAGCAATATATAATTTTGTTACATTCTAATCTTCTTCATCTTGGTAGCCGATTTGCAACCAAATAGCATTAATTTTTCTTCAATTTATTGCCTGGCTGCAGTTAATGTCGATATGTTCTCCTTGGAAGTTGGAAGTAATCAATTTTAAGCGTTCTAGTAAAAGTTGTGTGCTCTTGAGCATCTACTCCTCCATGGGCTCTAAGCTACGAGTATCACTATCTGTTGTCAACTACATAACAATTATCTCAAGACGGAAAACATACAAGAACATGCTACGAGTAGTACTGGTTGATTAAAAATTTTGTGGATCTTTTGAGATTTTTTTTGGTGGTGTACAGCAACAATTCTTTGGTCACCATCTAGCCTGGATTATGAAAGGCTGTCACAGACTCAATCAGTAGCTTGGGCAGCAGTATCATCGTAGAAGATCAAGCTAACTCTATTTTCGGAGACGTATTCTATGAACAAAAAAGCAGTATCATTATAGGTAACACAGTTGGATGAAAATTAGATGCATATATGTTCTTCTGAAAAACGAAGCAATACAAGGAACACATTAAAGCTGATACACACATTAAAGCAATACAAGGAAGCTCCTTTTTCTTGACCGGCTTAGAGGATTAGTTCTTTGTTTCAGAGTTTGTTCCTGCCTTTCTTTGTTCATTCGGTTCGTAAGGGTCTGTTATACCCTTTGCTCTTATATTGTTAGTTCATCACTACTTCGTTTGGTCGGTTTTTGCTAAGTTCCTTAAGGGATTTAGCTCTGATCATGTTGCAACAAACTTGTCTAGCTTCTTAATGAAAAATGTGCTCCACACGTTGTCCAAAAAGAAAAAGTCCGGCAAAGTTATATGTAAGCAACAGGCCGGGTTGCAATTATGCAGTGTTAGATCGAATAGTTGATAGTCGTATACAGTTAGGAAAAAAAATGCATGAACCGCCGATCTCCTATCCGGTAGCAAAGGAACGCTGATTGGAACTGCTCCGCTTCTGGGACACCTACCAGGGCTCTGTTAATATTATGAACGACTTACAGTCACCAAAGCAGGTGTATAAGCGTAGGATGAATTACAACCTCGTATATTGTCTGCCGCTGTCCTTGCAGGTTTCACTGTCTTTTGTGAGGAACGAGTTGCAACTTGGAACGAATCTGTTGGCAATTAACAAGTAGAGAGCGAAGGAGGTCCAGTTCGCTGTTCAGGAAATTGTGTTTCTCATAGGTAAGTGCGTCCCTCGTTCGTGGTTTCGTCATCCCCTGAGCAGTTTCCATTCAGTTCAGAGGTTTTTTTTTTTTTTTGAGGGCTTTTCTGTTCAGAGTTACAAAGGAAGAAACATGCTATTTCCTTGTACCTACCGTTCTTATAGAGGAATATTGATGTCACTCGTGTCAACTAAATGAAAATAGCGGGGATTAACTAAATGGAGATGGAGTTGATTGGGTTGATTTTGTAATCAATGGATAATATGCTTTAATATTAATGGAATTCCCTTTCGCAAAAAAAAAAAACTAAATGAAAATGGGGCAAACAGTTACTTGTGTTAAATGTTTCTAGCTTCGAGTCAACAACTGGAATTCTGTCCCATTCAAAAAACAACAAAAAAACAAATGGAATCCCGATCAGGTGCCTAGACACATCTTCTCTTGTGAACAAAAGCAACACATGAAACAGTTTAACGCGGGTAGTTAGCGGAAAATAATATCTGTGCATTCAATTTACTAGTGTAAGATCAAATACTTTTGCATGGTAAGGACAAAAATGCAACATCCATGAATCTCTTATCCAGCTGCACGGGTACATAGATGTTGGAATTGCTCCCCTTTTGGGACACCGACCACGGCAACCCATGTTCCAAATGACTTACAGTCAACAAAGCTGATGTAGGTTTCCCAAAAAAAAAAAAAAAAAAGAAAGAAAGAAAGAAAGAAGTTACAAGCTGTAGGATGAAGATGGTGTTGACGCTGTAGGATGAGTTACAAGCCCACTTTGCACATATGCAGCATATTCTCTGCTGCTTTCCTTGCTTGTATCACAGACTCATAATCATTCGTGAGGCAGGAGCTGCAACTATTCTGCTGAGAGCGAAGGTGCTGCAGTTAACTTTTCTAGACAGTGATCAGGGAAGTTCGTCGCTCTCGTCATCCGATGAGCTCCTTCCAATCAGACAAGAGTTGACGTACATGTTATGCTGGTGATAGGCTATTTCCCAGTACGTTCCGTTCCTATAAACGAAAATTGGTGTCTAATTCTTTACTACCGCCCCTGTCGCTCTCTTTCGTGCCCTCCAGGCACTGCTCTCTTTCTTCTCCATCATGTGTTAGCTCTTGTTCCGAATATATAACGGCACAGGTACGTCCTCCCATGGCAATTGGTGCTGCAAAAGTTATGCACTACATTGAACCATGGTGATAGTTGGTTCCATTTTCTGTGCTTTTCGACCTGAAATCTGATTTGCCGCATGGCTTTGCAACCAAATTAAATAGCATTATTTTTTCTCTAAATATTTTGGTTATGAGAAACTAATGTTGATATATTTTTTCATGGAAGCTACCAATTTTACTCCCGGAAACATATTCTAGTAAAAGTTTTTTATCCACCCCCCTGCGCTGTTGTAAGATGGTTTGATCCAGTGACCTCTAATCACCCAGTTAACTAATTTTTTTCGGGTAAATTACTGCATTTCCTCGTGATAAGAAACCATAACACCATTAAATTTGAAACAACTTAAGTAGAATCTTTCCGCAATAGACACGTAATTATACTCCATCTGTTTTTAAATTGTTGACACAATTGATTTTTTTTAGCAACATTTGACCGTTTGTCTTATTCAAAATATTAGCTCAAACTTGTGAAATGATAAGTTATGCTTCAACTTTCTTTAGTGATAAAACAAATTACAGCAAAATATATGATAATTTTTCAAATATTTTGAATAAGACGAATGGTCAAACGTAACATAAAAAATTAAAGGCGTCAATTTTTTTTAAAAAAATTCATTTAGTTACTTATCCGGTCCTTGTACTCTTGCTAAAATGTGGTCCGTCTAGTTACAAAATTCTAATCCCATTGAAAAAAGTTAATATGAATTATTGGAAAGCTGTGCAATGCACGGCTCTTGTGCCAGCCTTCTGTTTTCAGCTGTATGTGTCAGCTGCTTTCCAAATATTTGCTGAAAGCCCAATATCGAAACACGATATATGAGATATGGGTCAGCTGATGGCTTCGATGAGCGAGGCTGTTAGCCCCACCGAGATTTAATCAAACGTACTACCTAGCTTTTTTTCCCCGATACCTCGCTGCCCCTCTATTCTACGTATACCTTTGAGTGCCCTTGAGCATCTCCTCCTTTCTGGGTTCCAAGCTAGGAGTAACACTACCCATGAGGGTCGCGGATTTTTCTAAAAGCACGGTATACAAGAACAAGTACACAAATAGTACGAACGGCGGAGGTGTTCACACCACACGGGCCATCATCCTTCGACTCCCTAGCGTTCTGGATTTCTTGTTTCAAGAAGGAAGCATTCGCTCCCAAGAGCCCTTGGCGTCTGAACAACTGTTGATTTAAAACTTTGCAAAGGCATGCGAAATGTGCAGCGACACAGCAGGCTACTGCTTTGCCACCACCGATTTCTACACGGCGCGCGTCGGTTTGGTCAGGTGGAGTTGAACTGTAATATTTTTCCGTCCTTGTTTTCCAGTTTGCCGTTGCAACATGAGGAGAGGCAAATACTTATGACTGCACGAGGTGGGACGGTAGAGGATCTGAATCCGTGGTCAGTGTACGTTCTAATGATGAAGAGTAAAAGATGAAGGCGGAACACGCCGAGTCTGCATGTCCATCAAATGCATGTTAGTCAGTTTTGCAGTCGTACGTGTCAAGGACTCACTCGGAGACCAGCCACCGAGAAAAAATGCTACGGTCAGCTGTTTCAAATATACAAGAGCCTGTCTTTGGCATGTTCCACTTCCTTGCATCTCCCAACTATCATAGGCTTACGCCTTACGTTGCACAGGTAAAGACCCATGTTGCAGCAAGTTAAAACGATGACCGAGGATATGACATTCTCACTGTAAGCTGTTTCCTGGGACCTTCCATTCCTACACGGCAAGAATTGTGTACACTTAACAACTAAGACGTCTTTCCCTCTTTCTTTTTCCTTT
Source organism: Eragrostis curvula (assembly GCA_007726485.1). Classification (NCBI taxonomy): domain Eukaryota; kingdom Viridiplantae; phylum Streptophyta; class Magnoliopsida; order Poales; family Poaceae; genus Eragrostis; species Eragrostis curvula. The sequence continues at coordinate 29,971 of RWGY01001084.1, read as the reverse complement.
TTTTTTGTGTAAGCTCTTGTTCCGGATAGTGGCAAACATTTCAGTATCAAATATATATAATAGTACAAAAGTATCTGAATTATTGAATTTAATCAAAGAGCACTGTATCAAATACTGGTACGATGGTACTCCCAATCATGTACTACAAAAGCTTGTTGTCGATTATATTCAATCATGCTGATACCAACAATTTGTGTCAATATTCTCTTTCATTTTGTGTTTTTATCTTTGAAAAAGATTTTCCATCAATAACTTCCACGTTTTCCAATGACAAGCTCACCCCTGCATTTCTAATGTCTCCCATGTACTCCTACAACGACAACAGGTTCTAAATGTAACCTTAAATTAAATTGTACGTCTAGTGGCCAACTACGTGGTTCAGTTATATGCTATTTTCCTACTTTTGTCCAAACATTTCTGTTAACCGAGCACTTGGCACTACTACTTAGGCCCTGTTTGGATACAATGTACTTTGGATTTTTGTAAGAATACTACGGTTTCGCAAAATACTTTGGTTCCGTTCCTAACTTCTTTTTTCTTAACCATGATTGTGCTTGGCACTGGCTTCTAAACCATGGTTTCTTAATACTTTGTTTTTGAAAAACGCATTCCCTGTTAACAAGGTAGGAATAAAACTTCAAAAACTTTTGACATATACTAATCCATGTTCAACCAATGAGCAGTAACTGATTCTCAAGAAAAGAATCAATGAGCAGTAAATCTGTAACTACAGAAACGAAGTATCTTTCTTTCAATTGCCAAGGCAACGGCAATTTTCTTAATTTTTTAAAGTACCAAGAGCTCCATTCTGTATCTTACCTGTTCCATCTAACATATATTTTTGTATTTGCATGTGCAGCTTATTAACTGTTCTCCAGTTTAATTTTTCAGGCCAAAATATACTATCAGCACAAGATCAGATGACTAATGTTTTGAAAAAGACGCCATCATCTCCTTATTTAACTTCATCTATAGAGCTATATCCATCTATCCAGCAAAAAAATTATATGATTTTGTTTCAGATCCAAATAAAACAATCATCAAACTGGATCAAGCCTATCGTAAGCAATCATCAGAGTGGAGCAAGCATACCGTAAAACATAATAAAGCACCATTGGTCTAATTCGAGTAGAGGCATGGCAGTGTATACATGTTTCTTGTTTGTAGCGAGTTCATTCCAGTGTCAGGATCACCGACAGTTTCAGCAACCTTGCCTAGCTATTGATGCAGATGCAGAGTGCCAACCGGTGAGCCACCTAGGTCGTTATATTATTTTTCTACTATTTTATTTCTCAACATGAAACTATTTCGGCTATCGATCGCCATGTGAAGAAAGGAAACTATATTTACCACGGCAATTAATGAAGAAACCATTTTCTCAATAAGCATAGTGTAGTGCACGCGAAGCAGAAGGGATAACAATTCTGAGATCCTAGCTCTCGCTCTGGTCTTCTTTGCTGTCCTTTTAACTCTGTTTGGTGACTTTGGGGCCTACATGTAATTAGAAAACTGCTCTGCTTCTTAATTAGTATATGACCAGTTGCTTAAAAAAAAAAGTATATGACCAGTAAAACTCATGCCGGTGCTAATCCAAAAAAACAAATATCTCTAGACATGTAGAGGGTATTAATGCACCAAAAATTCATAGATTAAAAAAATACGATGCATTCAATTCCCAGGTACGATGATTATAAATCTTCACCGCCTCTCACTTAGAGCGTCCCCGATGACTAACTCTTAGCTGCCTCTTAGAATTGTTTATTGAAGAAAAAGAAGAGAGAGAATGCTGCTAACTCTTCCTCAAGAGATAGTCTCTAAGCAAAATGAATGAATGAAACATGAGACCCATCATTCATGTATTCCCTTTAAGAGATGACTGATGCCTCTTAGCTAACTCTACCATTTGAGACGTTATTAGGGAGAACTGCAGACCACAAATATTGCACTAGCACTGGGCGATTTTTGTGCGGTTCTTTGAAAGACAGCTGACTGGCACATGGATACTGACATACCGACTATCCCGATGTAAGAACTGCCTATCCCGATGTTTCCTATTCCCACCCTTGTTCCTTGGTAGGTTCTCTTTATCCTGTGTTTTAGACAATTCAAAGGTTTGTTTTTTTTACAGTTGAAAAAAATAGCAGAGGTTGGCATAGTTGTGGCTGAGCAACATGGTTTTCAATTTATGTGGGGCATTTAATTAGGTTCAACTTACGACCCTCATCTGTTTCATATATGGGGGGTACAAGAGTTGTCAAGGAACTTTTGGTTCAATACGTGGACTGAACAACTGTAGTGCTGGCAGCTACAAAGGCAAAATAACACAGCGGTATGCTCCTCAACCTCCTATCCTGGGCGGCTGGGCCTACGTCGTGTCCTCATCATCCTTGTCGCCGAGCACTTCTTCGCTGCCATGGAGGACGTACGAGGGAGGCGAGGAGGTTAGCTTCATGGGACTTGCGTCGAGCACCCTGGGGGCGATCGTCGCCGTCGTCTACGCCAACGCCACATTCCCGTGTTCAAGTGGCATCCTCATCGCGTTCTTCCCCTGAGGTTTGATGCCGGTCTCAATTACAGTGCTTGTGGGACATACATGCGGTCAGTGTCTTATGCTGGTGAGGAGGATGGCTGTGGAATCTTAGCACCACCGGCTACCGAGAAGATTGAAAGGCTTATGCGGAATCTAGAGATAGGAAATGCGTGAGTTTAAAATCTTTCGATTCCATTACCCGTACGGCTCATGCTCAATCCATCCGAGAGCTAGAAGCCAAGAAATGGGTCAATTACATTTACATCCCTACTGAATGGGGATCTCCAGATTCTTATGCCTACAAAAATGGCGATCCGGACAACGATATGTCGATCAACTGAAATCAAACGATATATGGATCCGGTCAACGATACACCTGTGATCTGTACTTGTGAAAAATCAAGCAACATAAGGAACATTTTGAGGTTAGTACAAGTCAGGGTTGCAGTTTTGCGGTGTTAGATCGAATAGTTTTGTACAGTGAGGGAAACACAACGTTCATTGATATCGTGTCCGGTAGCACGGCAACATTGATTGGAACTGCTACCTTTTCGAGACGTCTACCAGGGCAGCTTGTGTTCTTAATGATTACAGTCAACAAAGCAGGTGCAGAAACTGTAGGATGAGTTACAAACACACTTCTCTGGCACGAGACCCTGTTGGCAACGACTCTGTTTGGCAAGAGTTGCAGTATTTTTTGTTTCACAACATGATAGTATAACGACAATGTACAGAGTCGTTGCATGTCTCGTCCATAGTATGTCGTGAAGGGACAGTTGCAGCGAGCCTGTTGGCATTTGGCAACGGACAAGCAAACAGCGAAGGTGCTCCCCAGTCCGCTGAACCTAACACGTGTGATCCTCTCAGGGAAGTTCATCCCGTATCCCGGCATCCGTAGATTCATCTACCGCTGAGCAATTTTCATTGAGAGTTGCCTAGGAAGAAACATGCCACATGTCATCTATTAGTGATAGGCTATTTCCTGGTACCTTCCATTCCTACAGAGGAATATCGATGCCATATTTTTTACTACAGCCCCTGTTGCTCTATTTCTTCTCAGTTGAGTCATTGTATCTTAGCTCTTCCTCCAGGTGGTGGCACTCTGTTTCTTCTGCATTATGTGTTAGCTCGTGTTTCATGTATACTCCCTCCTGTGTCAAAAAACTTATCGTTTTGAGGTTGTCCTAAGTCAAACTTGTAAAACTTTGACTTCAAATATTTGTTTATATATTAAGTTTAGAAATGTGAAAATGATATGAGTAGATTTTTATTGAAGTATGTTTTCATAAAAATACACTTTAGCTATATTTTATAAATATTTTACATCAAAAAGTATTAGTCAAAGTTGTGTTTTGCAGACCGTGTCAATGTCCTAAACGACAAATTTTTTGAAACAGAAAGGACTATATAATAGTGGCTAATATTGTAATAGTACAATGGCACACTCCCGTAGCATTATGTGCTACAAAAGCTATCCACTGCATTCAATGATGATACTATTTAACTTGTAACTGGTTCAATCTTTCTGTGCTTGTTCATCTTGAAATTCGATTTGACACGTGGGTATGCAACCTAATAGAATTAGGTTTCTTCCATTAATTTGGTTACTGCAGTATTGTTGCCTAATAAATTAGCCAAGCAACAGCAAGATAAACACCATGTTTACGCAACGGCGAAGCGGCAAACCAGCAAAGATTCTCACTTTCGTAGAGAAATACGAGTGTTTTCCAAAGCAAGGGAAAACGAAAATAACAGATTGAAACATAACTAATTAATGTATTGATTGTATTACGGCTTCTCTCATTTACAGGATTCTACGTATATAAAGTCGACCCAGCCTTGCGGCAACAAACTCTATCCGGACTCCAAGACTGACTTGAAAATAAAATCTTAACTAAACCAAACTCTGACAATAGAAAACATACTTAGCTAGAAAGTAATAAGGATCCTGAAAAAGCATATGCTACCAATCTTTCAGTCCATGAACAAAATATAGCTGCAGAATTTCAGGATCTATGCTTTCAGTTTCTCGCAGCATCTTGGCCTTGATATATAGTTGATAGCTGTCATACCCTATTTCTGGAATATGTTGTGCATCCTGTATCAGTCCCTGGATCGAGTAGCTGATACGCACAAGAACACAGATATGATAATCGAAAGCATACTTCGAATAGGTAAATAAGTATAATACCTGAGATATAGGACCTTTAGTAGCGGTACGACAAAAATTTATAATTATCCAAGTCCATCCGACCGACTAAAGATGAAGCAGACAGCGGAAACCTTGGCCCAAAGCCACAAGCAGACTTGAGATGTAGAACCGAAAACCCAATCGTCGTCGTCTTCTACGAAGTCTTCTCCTACTAAATCAACAATCGCAAACGCGTGAGTACATATGGTACTCAGCAAGCCCTACACTACACAAGGGGATATATACATGCATATTTGGCCTTATCAAGGGGGAGGCTGTATGGTTTATTTGCAGAAAGCAAACTTTATGCAGGGTTCACTAAAGCAAGACAAGGATTCATAGATAAAACAGGAGATTTATTGTCAATATTTTAGTTGGTTGGCCCTGGGAGAGTATGGGCATTCCCGCCAGTTCCCAAGTTTTAGTTGGGTCTTCTGACCACGAAGATCATACCGACTCGGCACACTTGCCATCACTTCCAAAACACGGGCTGACTACAACCCACTCACACGCCAAGGAAAGAGAGGTGGCTAATCCATACGTGCGCAACAATAATGTGTCATATGCCGTGATAACGTCCATCCGGATGAATTTTACACTCTGCAGAGGTTGTATATCTTTTCCCACGGGCTATGCACTCTTGATCGGAGAGTACATAACACTTAGTCCATCTCCTCCGAGTGCCCCCACAATTCCACCACGGGACGCGCCCAGGGGCTTATTTGACAAACAGGTAACTACTCCCCCGAGCAAGGCTGCGGGTAACTCTCCTGTGTCAAGCCAGACTGCGGTTAATTGTACTCTCCCGAGTCTTCTCCTGGTCCCCCGTTGCCCGGCTGGCCCTCCGATGGTTCTTGTAGTGGGCACCAAGAAGGTAGGGTAAGTCCTTCCCATTACGGGTTCCGTGGTTGTACGAGAATCATTATGTTAACGGGCGTCAGAACCGGTCCTTATATGGCCGGGAAAGCACCAGATCCCACACTAGGGGTCTATCACACAATCCACTAGTGGCCTTGCCCGCAATCCGACCTATCCCATCATCACTGTCACCATCATCATCATCACCTAACACAGTTGTGCTACTCCCAAACTCAATATATCACACACACCACCAAACTCATTTAACACAGTTGTAAAACATATATGTGAGTAAGGTGTAGCAATGTAGAAACATTGCAGGGGTCCTAAGCATTCTAGTAGCAAGGTAAAAGTGCCATCATAGAAATGATGGAACTATCCTAGGATTATCAAGGTGCAATGTTTTCCTAAACGGATCTAAACGGCCGTCTAAACGCGTGTAGACGTTACACGGGAGGCCACCGTGCAGTTTAGGGGCTAGGCGGACTCCTACACGGTTGACCCGTTTAATCGGTCAAAATCGTCGAAAAACGGCCAAAACGCCCTACACGGGACGCTGCTGAGACGGTATTGCGCGGCGTTTTGGCCGATTTGGGCGACGATTAGGAGATGGTGGCGCGCAGGGATGGTGGGAGGAGCGGAAGAGAGGGAGGGAAACCAGCAAGGATGGCCATCAATTACCACCTTTTATGTCCCCGCAAGCCCCGACGCTTGTCACCGGCGCGAGACTTTCTCCGGCGAGCCTTGGATGCGGCGAGTGTAGCAAGGAGCGGAGAGCAGGGGAGAAAGGGAGCAGAGGAATAGAGGAAGAGCAGGTAGCGGAGGAGCAAGTGGATGCTGGGAGAGCTGTGGTCCTTGGATCGTGGATCCCGCGAGTGGAGGAGCAAGAGAGCAGGGGAGGAGCTCGTGAGCTGGGTTTAATCGTGTGCGGCGGCGGAGAAGAATGGCTGGCTCCCTGCCTTGGTGTCGATCTGCTAGGAGATAAGGGAAGTGGATAGGTGGGCCGTGGGCCTGCTGATGGGCCGACACCAATTCCTTCCTCTTTTCTCCTTTTTTCTCTCTTTTCTTTTCCTTCTCACGTTGCTATACATGCTACAGTAGCAAACCGTTTAATTCGTCTACACGGCGTCTAAACGCCGTATAGACGTCCTAAACGTTAAACGGGGCCTCACCGCCCGTGTAGCGTTTACCGTTTACGAAAACGTGGTCAAGGTGACAGGTAAACAAGGGTAAACAAGGATTCAGATATTGATGCCTAAGTAACAGACATCAATATCAATAAGCAAGTAGGACCATAACTACACAAGCAGTAAAATAACAAGTAATGCATAATACTAGAGTAGGCTCTATAGGTGCATTGCGAAAACAGTACGTTCAATCATGATCAAGGAGATGTAGAGCTTGCCTTCACTACAGTCTTCTTCTTCACGTCCTCATAATTCGGGTCCTCAGATTCCTTCCTAGAAGATTGTATCTTCCGACTCGTCCTTCATCTTGAACTCTTCGGCTCGTCCTTGAAGCTTGGGTCTTCTGGATCTTCCTCGAATCTCACGTAAGCTAGCGCATAGAAATATATCGTATAAACAAACTACCGCAAAATAAAATAAGATCGAGAAGAACCAAATAAGATCCAATTAACTCCAATAAGGACCGATAGAATACCGAAGAAAGACGAAAGACACAAATCATGCATGATGCATTAGTTTTTACTTTAGGAAGGTCTTATTATCTTAAGAGAGGCTATTAAGGGCGGCGATGCATCAAGCACTAGGGCGATGCTAAACCATGATAAATGCATGCTTGCATGTGTAGGTAAAAACGGTGTGCGTATGTGTTCTTTGTACATTGGTGACATTTCGGCTTTATATAGGTCGTAACCTATGTAAAGGTTCATGCCACACGTGCACAATGTGCGAGGTGTGTCGCTTTAATTACTTACTTATATTAAGGTGTTAACTAATGGTGATTAGCTATTAATTACTTACTATATTGATTAATTACTAAGATTAAGCTAATTATTTATCATTAGCTAGGTGCATAATTAGGGTATGTGTACGTGATCATGTATGGCATGGATGCATGGCTGCAATTAAAATAGAAAGGAGCAATCGATGACGATCAACTAGCAATTAACATGGTAAATAATAGATCCAAATTAGTTCAAATGAAAGATCACATATAAATAGGAATGACAAATTAATACAGCTTGGTAACGATGAGTGGCAACTCGGATTAATAGGGCTTGGTAACGATGAGCTTGGTAAATTAATTGAGAGCGATGGTTGAGCTAGGTTGTGATTGTAGTTGAGTTGCGAAAAGGTAGATACTAGGTCTCGAAGTGTAATGATACAAAAGATTGATTGAGCGATGGTTAAGATAGGTAAGGATTGGAGTTGAGTTGCGATACAAAAGGTATTCGGTTTTGATGTCGTATGACAGGACAATGTTAGTTAGGTTTGACATAGGAAGGTGAAATGAGCATTTGGGACATGCGAGATTGATGAAGTATTCATTTGGCGAGATGGGGCTATATTAAGAGAATATGTAACTTGGGCTATTGTTGGCTCATAGATGTGTTCTAGAGCTTTAGGATTACTACCAAAAGGTACTACGCGTTTCTACGAACGCGTGAGCGCAAGAATCGCTCAAAACAGAGTTTCGGTTGAAGAGATATGGCTATTTGAAGGTTCTAGGGACTTAATTGCAATTACAGAAATATACCGAGGGCATATATGTAATTACAGCAAGGTTATAGGGACTCAAATGTAAATACAGGAATATTAGGGTCCTCGGTGTAAAATGGCAGGGGCTAAAAGATAATTACAGAAAAGTATAAGGTTGTTTCTGTAAAAAGATAGGGTTTAAACATATTTACAGAAAAGGTCAAGGGCCTATCTGCAAGATTACAGGGTCTGGGGATTTTCTAGAATTTACAGAATTATTTTTGTATGGGAAAACCATGGACCAAGTTCACGAGTCTGTGGACTGAGTCCAGGCTTGAAGTCCACGGTGAACCGAACAGATCTGAGACGTTGGATCTGAAATGGACAGCCTTGATTTAAAATAAACGAAAGGGTATCCTACTTCTAATCTGGGCTGTTGGTTTGAAAATGGACGGCTGTCGCGTCTCCGGCGAGGTGGGTGGCGGCCGGAGATGTCCAGGACGGCGGCCCCTTGGGAGGAGCTCGCCGGAGTGGCCGTTTGGGCGCTCACGTGGGCTAAAATCGACCGGAATTGGACCGAGAGAGAGAGAGAGAGGGAGACGGAGAGCTCACCACGAGGCTCGTCGACGACGCGCGGTGGCGGGGAGCGCGGGCGACGAGGAGAGGTGGCGGCGAGGTGGCGGTGCTTGGCGAGACGTGGACTCCGGTGGCGGAGAGGGGCGGAGAAGGAGGCTGGGAGGCGCAGAACGTCGACGCGGAGCTTGGCGGCGAGGTTGCGTTGACGAAGAGGGCCGGGACACGCACGGCGTGGACGGGCACCGAGCGCGGCGGCGGTACTCGATGGGGAAGGAGAAGGGGAGCTCGCCGTCGGGGCGTTGTGGTCCTGCGTGGGGCGCGACGTCGAGGCGGAGTGAGGAAGATCGAGGTCGCCGAGGGAGAAGGCCGGGGCGCGGTCGGCGACGGTGAAGGGCGTGCTGCGTGGCGGCGGCGGCGCACGGTGGTGGCGCGAGGCGAAGTAGACGACGGGAGAGGGGCGTCGAGTTTGTGTAGGCCGGGGAGATGCACGGCAACGAGGCGAAGCTGGTGCGCGCACGAGATGATCGGGACGTGGCCGGGAAGGCGACCGGCGTCGAGCTCGTGCGGCGGCGGCCGAAGGGCGTCGTCGATCTCCTCCCCTAGGCCACGGCTGTGCAGGCCGAGGACAGGACGAGGAGGAGGACGGCTTGGTGAAGCTCGAGGAGGAAGGAGGGAGACGGGGCGCGCTTCTGCGATGGCGGAAGACGACGCCGAAGAGCTCGCCGGAGAGAGGAGAGAGAAAAGAAGAGGAGCTCGCGTGCTTGAGAAGGAAGAGAAGGTTGTTTGTGGTGACGCGGCGAAGGAAACGGGGACGCGGCGCCTTATAAAGGCGGAGGACGAGGAGACGTCCGTCGGTGAGAAATATCTCGCCGGAGTTATGAGGAGACGGGGAACGCGGCGCGCGTGCGGGGAGTGGCTGGACAACGTGCGCGTGGGGTCGGCGTGCAACCGGGAGCGAATGGGAGCGGAGGAAGAGTAAAGAGGGCGGAGCACCGCGGTTTGCACAGCGGTCAGACGATGGAGGCTGGCTTTGGTCCGGAGGAAGGGGATGACAGGCGGGTCCCATATGTCGGTGAGAGAGGGAGAAGTGAAGAGGGCCGACTGGGCTGCGCTGTTGGGCCAGATGTGGGCTATGGCCTGAGGGAATTGGGCCGAAAGAGAAGATGAGGCCCATGATGATTTTCAGAAAAAGAAAAAGGGAGAAGAGAGTTTGAGTTGGGCCGGCTCAGGGAGAGAGGAGGATTCGGCCCGGGGTGGGTTTTAGAAATTAGAAAAGGTTTACTCTTTTCAAGGATTAAGTGGGAGCTCAAATTTGAATGCGAATTCAAATTTGAAAAGGATTTAAACAAAACAAACACCCAAAATTAGAAACAAAGCATTCAAAAGTGCATATGGCAAAATTTGTGCAAGTTTTAATTCAAAAGTTTTAAATTCGAGGTGAATTTGTTAGAGTTTAACATACAATTATTTTAGTTTGTTGTAAATTCAAAAAGTTCAAACTTTTAGTGAATTTTAAATGGAAGCAAACACTTGAGCACATGCTTTTGTATTTAGAAAAAAAAATCAGATTCTAACTTGGTTTGAATTTACTTGGTGTATTTTGTTTTGAAAATTCGTGGCAAGGTAAGAGCGAGACAAAAATTTAAATTTGGAGTGATTTTTATTCCATTTATTTTGCTTTGAAATTTTGGGATGTTACAATAGCTTCTGTGCTTCTGCTTGGGTAGAAACCTGTAGCTTTTTGTCTGTGAGACGCATGATTTTTCCCAGTCAACCAATTTGTAGATCACAGCAGCTCGGTGGGTTTTTTGGATTGCTATCGTATTGTCTGCAGGTCTGAAGAGATGGTTGCATCATGCATGTTCTGGTTATCAACTCCAGCTCGAGTAGTAAAAATATTTTTGAGTTGTCTAATCCTTGAGCGTAGGACCAATCTAATGCTTGTTTCAACTGATAAATAATAATTTCTAGTGCTATGTGGTTAGTGATCTCCTTGTTGGTTTTTAATCTGTAGCATCAAGTTCTGGCGGTCAATGCATATGGTAATGCTTGGCTGTTTGAATGCATGGCCTCAGTTTAGCCAAGTAATTACATGATGGTTTCTATCTGAACCTTGCTCGAGTACATTGATAGAGAATTCGAACAGCACCCTGTCCTTTCAACTACAGTGATTTTTGTTTGGTTAATCTCACTGTTGTCGCCTCCATGCTTTGATCATTTTACCTCTCACTCATATTTCAGTAGCTCGCCTGGTTGTTGCATAGTACATATATATTCCATCCATCAGTATACATTGTTAGTTTCATCATTTGAGATAGCAATTTATTTTCCACATAATCACAACAAATGAAGCTAAATGGATTGAGAATATATTCTTGCCAAGCCAAGTTTACTTGAAACATGATTTAGTTTCTTTTCTTCACCATTACACACAACATAGTAATGCATGAGGCTTGAGTTTTCATTTGTGGAAGTAATACTCTATCTGAGGTTGCGGAAGGGAAGAATAAACCTTATAACAATTCAATCAAGCAGGTTTTGTGCGGCATGTGAGTGAAGATAAGGGTACAAAGGAAATTTCAGCCACTCCATTTGTCCCAGAATATTTGGCATCCTAGCCTTCTTCAATTTTTTCAAAAGAATTGACATTCTCACTTACCGATGCTTCTTTCTCTCTTTCCAATACATCTCTATCTCTATCTCTTTTCTTTTTTATTTTTTCTCGAACACACAGGAGAACTGCGTAGTATCATTGTATTAAGAAGAAATCTCTCATTCTTGTTTTCTGTACACCCACCGTTTACACCGTCAAATAAACTAAGATGGAGGGAGTACTTGTTCGGTTCCGTTATATGCGACTTTCTTATTTTTGTCCAGCAAATTTCTAATTACCAAGCTCTACGCACTACCAGTACTACTTTAATTATATCAACTCTAAACATATAAATACTGAGACGAAACATCATAACTTTAACATCTATTAATCCATCGTCTTCAACCAATCAGCAGCAACGGAGGAACGTACTGGGATGAAGTTTCTTGCTTTCAATATCAGAAGCCAAATAATTTTTTGTTCTTTTTTTTAAGCACCAAAGAGTTTGGTTCTATATCATAGCTGCTCCAACAATCGTCTAATTTAGACCCCCTTTGTTTGCGATTCTAATTATAAGAATCCAGCTTTTGGATTGTGATTGTCAATCCAGATTATAAGAATCAAAAGCTGGGGCTGTTTGTTTTCTTGGATTATGACTCCCTGGATTCTTGCCTCAAGAAGAGAAAAATCTAAAATGCTCTCAATTAAACACACATTGTCCTAATGGGGTAGCTTTGGAGCAATTAAAAAATACGAAAACTTCAAAATAATTAGGAATACATAAAGTCAGTACAAACTTAACATTGATCCATACAAATATTCTCTCATAAATAACTACTCACTCCTAGCAACGTAGGTGGCAACATATTCTCTCATAAAATAACTACTCACTCCTAACAACGTAGGTGGCAACGTTGGTAATTTTCATGACCTTCAATGGGCATTTCGGTTTTTTTATGAAGCAAAATTTGGTGAAGCTGGTCTGGACTAGATTCTCAGATTGTGGAATCTGGAGAATATGATTCCACAATCTGAGTCCAGAATCTGGCCCTTTGTTTGCGATTCTAATTCTACAATCTGGATTGTAGAATCAGAATCGCAAACAAAGGGGACCTTAATCAAGCCTATGGCAAAGCATAATAAAGCACTGCGGATTTAATTCGAGCAGAGGCATGGAATTGTATATTATTTGTAACAAGTTTGTTCCAGCAGCATGGATCAGCCGCAGTTGTTTCCCAACCTGATACTCTTTCCACCGCCGTGGCAGAATAATAATAAAAAAAAAACTATTTCCACCCGCATTTGATGAACAAACAATTTTCTCTAGCCATGCCTGCAAGGGCGAAGCTAGATACACAGTCCCGAGTGCCTTGGCATCAGGGAGAAATCAAGAAATCCGTGATCTATGTCCCATTTGCACTATATAGGCACATGACTGGTTGACGTGCACTCAGTGGCACTCGGCTCATCCAATGGTTAGCTTTCGCCCCCTGCATGTCTGGTTTTGTGGAGCTCGTGAAGAAGTTGTGATCAATAGCCTCGAGCACCTAGCTCTCCCTGTCTTTGATCGGCAAACCTATTGCCAGTGCTAGTTAAAAAAAAAAAAAACAAATTTCTCTAGGCACGTGAGGGTATTAATTTGCAAGATCATAATAGTTTGTCTCAAACTCTACACTTTGTTAAAGTGCATAGTTTTTACTCCGTAGTCTTTGCGGAAAGATAAGTATCTAGTATTAGTGGAAAAACTCTTAGTAGAACACAATTAGCAACCAGGCAACCTAAAATTTGGTCATGTCAAAAAATCGATACGATTGTCAAAATCAAGTGAAACTAAAAGGAGTTGACGCTAAAATTTGAACCACCCTTTTGTTTTCACGCTTGTACCAACTTCCCGCTGGCCACTCCTTTGCTATGACGGAATTTTGGATTTATATGAAACGAGTTTTCCTACGCGCAAAATTTGGCTGGTTTTACGGGGCATAGGAAAACAGCTCTGCGGGACCTACACTGCCCAAAATCACCAGCGCATTGCACCTCCTAAGAAAAGTCAACCCCTGCAGTCTCCCCCTCTGACCTTTCCTTTCTCACGAATTTCAGCCATGTCACTCTGCAGCCAGCGCCACCATCTCAAATTCACGCCCTCCTCGCCGCCGGCGACCACATTCCGCTCCCCACATCTCCGCCGTCTCCGGCCGCCTAGGTTCCCAACACTAGCATCAGCGAGCCCTCCGCCATCGCCATTGCCATCGCCACTACCATTCCCGTCGCCAAGACGGCAATGGCGGTGGCGGCGCGGCAGCAGCGACGCCGTCCAAGAACCGCTTCCCGACGGGAGAGGAAGTGGGGAGAAGAAGAGCTTCTGGGCGGCGGTGAGCCTCATCGTGGGCACGGCGGTCGGGCCGGGCATGCTGGGCCTGCCGTCCGCCACCATCCGCTCCGGCCAGGCCCCCTCGGCGGCGGCCATCCTGCTCTCCTGGGTCTACGTCGTGTCCTCCATCATCCTCGTCGCCGAACTCAGCTTCGCCGCCATGGAAGAAGGGGGCGTCCAGGAGGTTAGCTTCACGGGACTTGCGTCGAGCACCTTGGGGGCGGGCCCCGGGGCGGTCGTCGCCGTCGTCTACGCCGCGCTCAGCTTCTCCCTGCTCGTCGCCTGCGTCGCCGGCATCGGCTCGCTGGTGTCACAGCTGTTCCCCGGGGTAAATCCGGTTCTCGCCAACGCCCTGTTCCCATCCTTTGCCGGCGTCCTCATCGCGTTCTTCCCCTTCAAGGCTGTCGATGGCGCCAACCGCGTCCTCTGTGGCCTGATGCTGTTCTCAATCACCGCGCTGGTGGTGACCGGCGTGTCCGTCGGCCGGAGCAGCTTGCTGAAATCTCTCGGTTACGCTTGCTGGAGCCCTGGTGCAATCCTGCCGGCGATCCCGGTGACCGTGCTGACTCTTGGGTTCCATGTTATCACACCGTTCATCTGCAAGATTGTGGGGGACTCGGTGTATGATGCTCGGAAAGCCATACTGATTGGGGGCTCTGTCCCATTGGCAATGGTGCTGTCATGGAATGCTGTCATTCTTGGCCTGGCAAGTGCTGGTGGCAATGCTGCCTTTGATGACCCTATTAAGCTGCTTCTTTCAGTAAATCCAGCAGCATTGCCTGCTGTTCGAGGCTTTGCTTTTGCTGCACTAGCGACGAGCCTGATAGGATATGCAGTGAGCTTCCCTAAGCAGCTGTCAGACACAATGGAATTGATTGTTCAGAGATTTTCACCGAAAAAGGGAAATGCACAGCAGGCTTATCCTAGTGGTAGAAGTCTTGGCAGAAATGGGGCGCTTTTGACATGGATAGTGCTGGTAATTCCCATCTTCATTGCATCATTCTTCTCAGCAGCCTTCTCCAAGGCACTGGATTTCGCTGGGGTTTATGCAAACTGCTTCCTATTTGGGATCCTGCCACCAGTTATGGCCTGGATTCATCGAGCACTGAAGAAAAAGAGGTAACATTGATTAGAACATGTCTCTGCTTTAAGATACAATTTATAGCTGTTCGAAATTGTAAAACATTTTCTGTAACTGTGGTGTATAGGTATAGAGTTGTTGCATATGCTAGTATATAGGTCAGTCAGAATCGGGGTTGAGTAACTAAGTAGCTGGATTATATTGTCCCTGTTTCTCGACAATGTGTGAAATCACTTGTCATCATCAGGAACCAGTCACTTTATTTCAGAGTTTGTAGCCTACAACTAAATTATTTACCCTTTTGGAAAATACAGTCTTTTGCTTTTTAGCCTAATCTGTATTCTCCTTTCTGAATGTGATCCTGAAGTTTATTGCGCCTGTTGTTATTGTATTGATAGGTATATTTTCTACAATAGTAGTTTAGCTTTCTAATTTTCAGTTGACAGTCATCCATCTTGCATTGTAAGAAAACTAGAATTCTTGTGCATCTAGCTTGCCTTGTTGGTCACTACTTGTGCAAGTAAGACATATCATATTTCGCAAAGGGGGACAGTTTATCATTCAAAGCATTCTAGAATTGTGGTACAGTAGGCTAACCCCAGGAAAGGCTGTTAGTTTGTAGGCTATATGATTTTCAGAATGTCATTGTCGCTTAAGTGTTGCTGATCCATTTTGATTGTGCTGCTTCATCCTTTAGATCACCTGATGCACACGAAGATATTTTGCCTGGTGGAAATGCTGCTCTCTTGATTCTTTTCTGTACTGCTGTGGTCTTAGCATTCTGGCACTAGGAGAAGGTAAGACATCAGTGACATTTTATTTCTTATTCAGAAAATTCACTTGCCACTAACAAGCATTAAGGTATTTAAAACTTATAGTTTTTGTTGTTCTTGCCTTCATGTCTCTGTGTTTCAGTTCTTCTTTCTCATTCCACATCCTCCTTTATGTAGGACACTTTTTTAGATGCCTTCTGATTAATGTTGTTTACTCATTGAAGTTTCTCTTAAGTTTATAGAACATTTATATTTGTAACCGAAGGTTCGATTATTGTAATGAGTTCCATGCATTTTTCATGCAGCTGAAGCTTGACAGATGAACATACCAACATACCTATTTCCGTGAAAAAGAAAATCTTCCTATGTCTTACTACTCTAGGTCAGTCTGCTATATTGCATTTTTGGATTTCCTAAGAGCCATCAGAAGACATACAAAACAGTTCGTTTTTTGTCCCCACATTTCTCTGTGAATCATTGGTATCAAGGCTGTTTGATGTAGGGCTCAGAGTAATATTTGGTTGACCAACTTATAAGGAGTCTCATACGCTGCTCTTTGCTCAATATGTTTTTTCATTTGGAACTTCAGCCTCAGAGATTTGCTTACTGATGTCATACCAAGCCAGAAAATGAATCCTGGCATCTTAATTCTTGTATAATGTAGTTACCAGTACTTTAACAAGGGGCTGAAATGTCGATTCATATTTTTTGGCGATTAAAAATGTCGATTCAGTTTACTAGTACAAGTTGGTTCTTGTAGATGTAATGATGTGCAAGTGGTAAATACAACACTCTATATAACAGTAAGAATAAAGAATGATCAGGTTTTTGGTAAAACAAAAGGCTTATCTTCCTGACGTAACAACACATTTTTATTAATAGCTTTTTGAGTCTTGCTCAAGGTCATCTTAACTGTAAGCAAGCTATGCATGAATTATGCTATAGACGATGTTGCTAGGTGATTGCAATGCGTGTCTCAATGTCCAACCCTACCAGAAGGAACTATGCTCACTCTACACCTGACATAAATGTCAGATCTCCAATGAATTCGATGGTTCTGTGTTCCTATCGGAACGCCTTTGTGGCTTTTAATGCTCATATATTCAAAGTGATGCCTAAGCTCTCTGCAGGCTTAATGATTCTGTATGCAACAAAGAGTATGTACAATGTTGATGCTTCATGTAGCATTTAGTTTTCGTCTAAAGAAGTTTACACCCTGTAAATCCAAAAGTTTTCTTCGCTGATTCTAAATGGTGAAGAATAGGTATTTCTACATCAAGCTGTAGAACATGGGTATTTGCAATGGTGCAAGTACATGGTTGATTAGCCTCATCGCGGGCTCCGTCCGCGCAGAGACATTTGAGCCGGCATCAGTCCTGGAGACAGTGAGCAAGTGGGCAAGGACCGTTGTATGTCGAGAGACTCTTAGACTAACCAGTGAGCAAGGAAAGCTTCATGCAGCTGCCAGATATGTCAAGGAAGTCACACAGTTTGTCAAGGACCGCTGCATGTCGAGACTAGCCAGTAAGCAAGGAAACCTTCGCACAGCTGCCAGATATGATACTCTCTTTGGCATGTTCGACTTTCATGGCGTTGTGGTGGTAAGCTATTTCCTGGGACCTTCTATCCCTACGCAAGCAGAATTGTGTCTAGTTTTTACCTCTTTCTTTTTCTTTTCCATTGGGTGTAGCTCTTTCTCTTACGGAATCACATATATATAATGGATACTGACATATATTGGTACGGTGGTACGCTCAAAGAATCATGCGCTGGAAAAAGGTTTCGGCCTTAACCTCCTGTTAGGGGGCTACAGGCTACAGCGCACAAATTACATCACACCACATCAACAAAGACTGCCATCATACTTACAAGTTTTAAGCAAATAATAAAATGAGACACCACAATAGTTTTTATGGGAATTTATTGAGCAGCAATCCTATTGCTAAATCTTCATCCATGGTTGGCAAAGACTTATATCACCGTTGTTTCCAATGCACGGCATGCCTCCTTCATGAAGTTGGTGTCCTTTTCACACTTTTAAAGATTACATACATATATGTTTTCTTTAGAGGTTTATCAAACGCAATAACATTTCTACTTAGCCAAAGAGCCCAACATAAAGCGGGCACTCCACATAACAGTTGTTCATTTGATTTAGAGTCAAAACCAAGTAGCCAATCATTAAAAAAACTTATCAACACTAGTAGGCAGTGTAACCAAAAGTGAACTGTACTAATCTCCAAATAAACCTTGCAAAATGACAATCAAAGAAAAGGTGCCGGATAGTCTCATTATGTGAACAGAAAAAAAAAAACACATTTCTTAGTACCATTCCAGTTATGCTTTACTAAATTGTCTTTAGCTAGTACTACACCTTTATGTAAGTACCAAATAAAAAATATATTTCCAGGGGTATTTTTGATTTCCAAAGTGTTCTATTTTGTCTCACATTGCCATTGCAAATTAAAGCTCTATACATGGACTGTACATAGAACACGCTATTTTGGTGTAGCCCCATCTGAACACATCATTTCTAGTATTGAGTCTAACATGCACAATCCTACCAACCAAATGGTGCAACGAAAGTAAACTGTTCCCTACCAAGCCATGTCGGAAAGAGACATTTAAAGGAAGAGAACTAAAAACCGCTGCTATAGATGCATGTTTTTTTCCTAGCAATGTTGCATAGCGAAGGATAGTGTTGACTAAGAGAGTAGTTCCCCAACCACCTATCCTCCCAAAACCTGATATTCTCCCCATTATTTAGATGGAAATGTCCATAGTTAAAGAACTTCTCCTTAACCTTCATTAAGCCACATAAAAAATGTGAGTCCCCATGTTTCTTTTTTGTACTTGAGCTATTGTCTTTTTAAAAAAAAGATAATTTCACTTCAATAAAGTTTGCCATATGCCATCCTTATTAATCAACTTAAATAACCATTTACTAAGCAAACATTAATTTTGTATATCCATGTTCTTAATACCCAAACCTCCCTGATCTTTCTTCTTGTGTTGTATTTATATCGATACCAGCCTTACTAGAATGCTCCATTTGTTAAAACTCTATCATATCTATAGTAATCAAGCTTCTCTAAGGTACCCCTTGGTACCTTAATAATAGAAAGCATAAACATAGCAAGACTTGTTAACACAGAATTGATTAACACCAGTCTACCTCCCACTGAGAGATGTTTTCCTTTCCAACTGCTTAGTTTTTTTTTTTCCTCAAGGTGTTCCTCTATCGCCTTCCACTCTCCACTCTCCGTTACTTAACTTCCTATGGTCCATAGGTAGCCCAAGTATTTAAACGGGTAACTTCCAGATTGACATCCAAACAGTTGTTTAGCTGCCCCAAAACAAATATTTTGCTCTTATGGAAATTGATCTTAAAACCAAACAATTGTTCAAAAGAACATAAAAGTTGTTTTTTTTCTCGAATATGCAGGAGAGCTGCGTATCTTTGTATTATAAGAGAAAAAGTAGGTCCCTTACAATCATGCCATATCTTTGTATTCGAGAAAAAGTCGGTCCCTTACAATCATGCTACATAAAAGTAGTTTTATGTAGTGCTTATTACTTTTTGGGCTACCGTGGTGATTCAATCATGCTGATGGGTTGTAGCACTTAGGATGTGTGCAAGGATTCTATCTTTCAGTTTCAGTTTGCATTCATCTCTGGAAAGATTTGCCCACGTCATGGGTTCGGCATCGAAATTTTAGCTGACTAATATTTCTGATGTCTCCTCGTCTACTTAAAATCACAACAGGTTTAAATGCAACCTGAAAATTACATGTGTTTCAGTTAGGTTCATTTATACGATTTTGGTACTTTTTATCCAAAACCTTCTAATTAGTAGTTATCAAGCTGTACACATTACCGTGTTAACTGCATTCTCCCTTAACAAAGAAATATAAAATGGAGATACTTCAATAAACTTTGACGTGACATCTATTAATCTTTGGTACCAAGGCTATTTGACGTGACATCTATCTTGTTGGCCCACTTATAAAGGGTCTCTAACGTTGTTTGCTTCATATGTTCATTGAGCTTCAGCTTTCAAAAGTGTAGTGCTACAAAAGCTGGTGTATACTATGATCTGAAGATGGCAAACCTCTAGTGATTTGCCTACTGATGTCATGCCACGCCACAAAGTGAATCTTGACATCTTGATTCGTATATAATGTAGTTACCCGTACTTTAGATAATCTGTGAACGGACAGAGTTGGTTTCTTTATGTTCAATACAACATGTGAAAGTGTAAGTGACAGTACCATCATAGTCTCAAAAAAAAAAACTTGCTCCGATTGCTTATGTAATACAGAAGTGTTATTTGTATAAACCTGAAAGTACATGCCATTTCAGCACTGCCATCTATAGCTCCGTCATTTTCTAGAATTAGATATGATAGTTGAGCATCTAAAACTGGATTCATAGACAATTAAAAAAAAACTCAACTTCAGAGCAGCGTTCTTTTTTTATTTACCTGGAGTTCATACATAACCAACCAATTAATTTGATGGTTCATTAGCAATAGTATCGTTGAACAAAGATCATGGTGTTTTTTCTTTTCCGCCTTGCTCAAGATCATCCTAACTGTAAGCAAGCTTTACATGAATTATGATATACACCTTCGATGTGATTTTTTCCCCAGCACGCTGGATGATTGTAATGCGTATCTCAGTGTACTCCTACCCTACCGGAGGGAATTGTGCTCACTCTGCAGCTGAAATAAATATGCAAGATCTCCATTGAACTCAGTGTTTGGTTTAGCCTTTGTAAGGTACTCCATTTGCACTGATTACCGATTTATTTAGTTAATGTTTGGTTCGCCAACGCTCGGTGTCCCGAGTGGCCAGAGCAGAGGCTCCAGGGGCGTTGCCCCTGTCGGCCCGGGCTCGAGCTGCGGCACCCGCGCGGTACTGTAGCTCGCTACAGTGCCGCGCGCGTGTACTGTAGCGAGAGCTGCAGTGCACTAAAAAAATCCCCTCGCCTTTCCCGGGTCAAAGCACATAGTAAAGACTCGCGCCGGAGTTCACAACGGCCAGCTGAGTCCCTGTGTAGGATCGGGGAGGGGTTCGGGGGTTTTCTCGGCCTGCGTGAGAGACTCTTCTCCTTAAGCAAATGCCGTCGGGGGCGGTCTTACCCCCGGCAGGTCGAGTTTTTAATGTTTGGTTCATGCGTTCTGTAATCCGTAGCCTTGAAATGGGATTACAGCCCAGTACAAACGCGATTGCACCCAAACTGGAGGTGAATCAGAGACCATTACTGTAGTGCATGCTTTATTCCCTTCTCCTCTTCCAATCGCGATCTCCCTATGTGAATCGAGGTTGCCGTGGGTCTCACAGTCTCACTCTGTCGCGGCATTGCTACATATCGAGATCGGCAGATGTTCTAGAGATGAACAGTCATTTGGAATGCTGGTCACGCCTGGTCCGAAGCACGTTGTGTGCCGCCATACATGATCATTATGTTAGTCAGGCCGGGAGCCTATGAGTCAAGGACTGCTGTGTGTGCAGACTAACCAGCGAGCAACGGATGTTCCAGCCACTGCAACCATCTCTATGGCATGTTCAGCATCCATTCCTTTTAGTGGTAAGCTATTTCCTGGGACCTTCTATTCCTACAAAGGACGAAATGTGTCTATTTTTTTTTTGTCTCTGTCTTTATTTTCCATAGGGCGTAGCTCTTGCTCTTGCGGTATCACATATACATAATGGTACCGTGACACTCTCAAAGAATCGTGTGCTGCAAAGGTAGCATTTCGTCAAGGGTATATGTAATATCATGGTATATAGTGGTACTCCGAAACCGTTCTTGTCCTACAAGTACATTGTATTTTGCATTCAGTAATGCTGGTGGGTGCTACCTATGATTAGTGTAATAACGATTCTATCAGTTTGCATTCATGTCCATATCAAAATCAAGAACTGCTAGGCACAATTCGAATTTGGGCACTCCTTAATCATACATTTTTATTTGCCCATGGGCAGTACCCAGGAGTTGGGGCTTGAATGTGCCTGGGATGGGATTTTCTTTTCTTCTTTTTATTTTTTTTATCTTTCTTTGGATATTTCTGAGATGGGCTCGATGTTTGGGCTGCGCTATATGTTTCGGCTACCTCTTATTTTACAATGATGAGGACAAATAAGAAAGGGAGACTCTCCTTTCTCCCTCTCCGTGACTTAAAAGACAAAGAAGCCATCTCTGACGAGATTGAAGATGGGCAATATGGCATCTTCATCAGGCGACGGTATGTCAGGACATCCTCCCTCAGTTTTGTGGTTCTATCCTGAGCTAGAAATCCTCAACATCTAACAACTCAATCACAACGGAGTTCTTGAATCGAGCTTGTGGCAATATCCGGTGCATTTTGCAGAGTTACCTAACACGCTGAAGCCTAAGCAGATTGTATGCTCGCGAATGGACAAGCATTCAACGAGTTGCAGAATAGACTCATTCAGGGTCCATACGATGCTCCGGTGCATCGCAACGGCTACTGCATGATCGCGTTATCCGTAGAAGTGCGTGTGGAACCTGCCAGAGAAGGGAAACAACAGACCCTGGAAGCAATGGCGCACATGGAGCGGCTCCCGCTAGGCGGGGAGTTCCACAAGCACGCACCTCTGGGAGGAACCAGCTCGTTGCGCGCTCGTCGGCATCATACGCCGGCCTCTGCACATTCTTTCTGATTACATGGCCTGCTTTATCACACCGTTCATCTGCAAGATTGTTGGGGACTCAGTGTATGATGGTCGGAAAGAGATACTGATTAGGGGCTCTGTCCCATTGGCAATGGTGCTGTCATGGAATGTTGTTATTCTTGGCCTCGCAAGTGCTGGTGGCAATGCTGCCTTTGATGACCCTATTAAGCTGCTTCTCTCAGTGAATCCAGCAGCATTACCTGCTGTTCGAGGCTTTGCTTTTGCTGCACTAGCGACGAGCCTGATAGGCTATGCAGTGAGCTTCCCTAAGCAGCTTTCAGACACAATGGAATTGATTGTTCAGAGGTTTTCACCAAAACAAGGATGTGTACACCATTAGTGGCAATAGTAGTCTTGGCAGAAATGGGGCGCTTTTGACATGGATAGTGCTGGTAATTCCCATCTTCATTGCATCATTCTTCTCAGCCGCCTTCTCCAAGGCGCTGGATTTTGCTGGAGTCTATGCGAATTGCTTCCTATTTGGCATCCTGCCTCCAGTTATGGCCTGGATTCATCGGACAATGAAGAAGAAGAGGTAACATCGATTAGCACATGTCTCTGCTTTAAGATGCAATAGCTGTTAGAAATTGTAAAACCTTTGCTGTGACTTTGGTGCATAGGTGTAGAGTAGTTGCATATGTTAGTATATAGGTCAGCCAGAATCGGTGTTGAGTAACTAAGTAGCTGGATTATGTTGTCCCTGTTTCTCGACAATGTGAGAAATCACATGTCATCATCAGGAACCAGGCACTTTATTTCAGAGTTTTAGCCTACAAGTAAATTATTTACCCTTTTGGAAAATACAGTCTCTTGCTTTTTAGCCTAACTTGTGTCTCCTTTCTGAATGTGATCCTGAAGTTTATTGTGCCTATTGTTATTGTATTCACTACGGGAAAGCCCCCATATGCCGAGTGTAACATAGTTTGCCGAGTGCCTTTTATCGGGCACTCGGCAAACCACCTGTTTGCCGAGCGCCAGAGGCTCGGCGCTCGGCAAACGTATGACACACGGCACTTCTTGTGTTTGCCGAGTGCCCAGCCACAGGTACTCGGCAAACATATACTTTGCCGAGTGCCAAAACAGGAGACACTCGGCAAACATTGAACACACGGTACTCAAACAGTTTGCCGAGTGCCTCCGTTAGTGGCACTCGGCAAACTATTTGTTTGCCGAGTGCCTAACGTGAGCCCTCGGCAAAATATTTTTTTTTCATTTTTTCCCACAGTTTCCATTTTCGTGGTGGATGTATGTATCAATGGTGCTTCATGCGAAAGTTTAGTGATTTTTTCGATCCGTTTGGTATATTTAAGGTGTTTATGACATATAAAGTATATATTAAAGATAATTCAAATTTGAACTTTAGGTGATTCAAATAATAAAATATGTTCACACGAAAGTTTATATTCATATTCTTGAGTCCAATGTAAGGTGTCAACCATGAAATGAACTGAAAATTCAGTCATCTTGTACATAAAATATAAATGTGACGATATGGGTGAATAGTATTTTAATTTTATAAAATTCAAACAAAGTCCAAAAATTACGAGACTCGCGCTGGTATCATGAAATCATACATGGAGACCATGATAAATCATAGAAAAAGTTTCGCAAAAGTTTCCATGTACGTTGTTTACAAACAGAAGCATCCTTGAAGAAGATCCATAAACTTATGAAGTGATTGTTTGGATTTCGAACCAAAACGACGGTCATAATTTGGTTTCACCTTAAACCTATTTTTTATAGGTAAAGGATCATATGAAATGTATCATGGCAAAATTTGGCATTTTTTTGAATTTATTTCGAATTTCTAATTTTTTTTTAGTTCCTGTGGAAAATGTTTGCCGAGGGCCGGGACGAAGGCTCTCGGCAAACAATCTTTGCCGAGTGCTGCAGTATTTGCCGAGTGCTTTTGGATCTAGCACTCGGCAAAGTTTTTTCGTTGTAACTTAGGCGCGGCGCCTCTCTTCTTCCTTCTCTCTCCCTTATCCGCTTCTTCCACCTCCCGCCTCCCGCGCCCTGCTGCCCCGCCGCCGCACCGCCTCCCGCGTCCTCCCCCGCGCCGCCGCCTCCCGCGCCCTCCCCCGCGCCGCCACTTCCCGCGCCCTTCCCCGCGCCGCCGCCTCCCGCGCCCTCCCCCGCGCCGCCGCCTCCCGCTCCCCCGCGCCGCCGCCTCCCGCGCGCCGCCCCCGACTCCCCGGTCTCCCCTTCGCCCACGCCGCCGCCTCCCCGACGACCGTGCCCGCCCCGGCCTCCCCGACCACCGCGCCCTGCCCGCCCTCCCCCGCGCCGCCGCCGCCTCCCGCGCGCCGCCGCCTCCCCAACGCGCCCGGCCCGGCTACGGCGCTGGCGACCCCGGGCCGCCGCGCCCCTTCCCCGACCCCTCCCTCCTCTGCCCCGGCCCCCGACGTGCTGTCCCGACAAGGTAAGGTTCTTGTCTCTTTTTTTTTCTTTTTTTTTCTGGTTTTTGTTATTGAAATGGTAGTCAAGAAATTGATGCTAGTTATGAAATAAGAATTGAAACAAAATTGGTAAATTTCATATTAGATGTGAGCTATTCTCGCAAAAAGAAAATATTAAATGTGAGCTATGAATGCAATTGGAAAAAAATTGGTAATGTAAATGGACAAGTGACGTGATGTAGTTGTTTGAATTGGACGAAATGCCGTTGTTCCAATTGGACAAGTGATGAGGTTGTTGAAATGGAAAATATGAGTTATGGTGGATGTTTTTTCTTCAATTGGACAAGTGATGAGGTTGTTGAAATGGAAAATATGAGTAATTGGTAATGTAAATGTTGAATTGGACGTAATGTTGGTGCTACCCAATTGAGCGGTGTCAAAAGGTTCTTCGAACGAAATGTAAAAATAAATGCAAAATTGAAGCTTCCATTGCAGAGGCACACGTTCTGGAGGAGGTGTCAAACTTCACAACAAAATACTATTCTGACAACCTTCCGAGTGTGCATTTTCCACCCTCTCGTTACAACGTTGACGAAAATGAATCGACCCTCAGCCTTTTCCAAGGGCAATACGGGCGCGGAGGTGAAGCGACCAAGAAGAACTTGACATATCCAGAGTGGCGCACGATCATGCTGTATGTGCTGACCAACCTAAGAGAAGTGGACGTGTACATCAAGTAAGTTATGAACAAATTTCATAATTAGACATCTAACCCATTTGTTCCACATCCAACCCACTTGTTCCTCATTGCTACAGGGGATTTCTTGATGTATTCTGGCATGATGAAGTGCCTCCTACCGCACATGATGTCGATACCCTTCTTTGCAACGGTGCAGGAAATGGATTGCCCGATTTCATTTCTTGGTTCAATAGGAAGGTATTTAGCATTTTCTTAGTATGACATTACAAGTTCCTCGTACGTGCGAATAATGTAGCTAACTATCCTGCTTGAACTTGCAGGCCCGAACCGAAGCGACAATGAATGCCGAGTTAAGACAGGTTGCCAAGGGCTGTCTTTATGCGGTCAAGTCATTTAAAAGCTATGATGTTAATGGGTACCGCTTTCACACAACCAGCTACGAGCAGAATCGGCCTAATCGTAAAACCACTAACACCGGAGTTTTTACTCCTGGTGACGATGGGGTCGAATATTATGGAAGAGTTGAAGAAATATACAAAATTTGTTTTGATGGTTGCAAGCCTCTCCCTCTTGTCGTATTCAAATGCCATTGGTTTGATCCTCAAGCAGTTAGACGGACCCCTAATCTTGGGCTAGTCGAAATTCGACAGTCATCCGTCTATCCAGGAGACGATGTATATATTGTTGCTCAACATGCCACACAAGTTTATTATCTCCCATACCCGTGCCAAACTGACGACCGTCTCAAGGGTTGGGATGTTGTGTACAAGGTATCGCCACACGGCAAACTACCGGTCCCAAACAATGAAGATTACAATGTAGACCCAAACACATATGTCGATGGAGAGTTCTTCCAAGAAGATGGGCTAGAAGGGGGTTTTGTGATAGACTTAACCGAAGAGATCGAAATGGAAGTAGACAATGAAACGGTTGTTGATGACGATGCTGGAGATGAGGTTCATAATGCGAACGACTTGAAATTACTTGAGCGATTACATTTAGACGACGATGACATTCCGCCTTCAGAACACGTGCAACATGATATGGACCTTGATGATTATAGTGATGATGAGGCAAACAATGCACAAGATCCTGATCTTGATGATTATTTCTAATACATGTATGGCCCGTAGTAGTTAATTTAATTTTTGCAATACTATGTTACTTTCTATTACATGTTATATTTTTTTTGCATATATTTCGAAATACTGATGGATTTAATCTTGTTAATTGCAGGTGATTGATCAAAGATGGTGGGCAAGGGTGGTGGTGTGATGAGGACGGTGACGTCCCTTTACCAAAAGGCGACTGGGAAGCGGTCCGCTGCAGCTGAGGGGTCTGGAAGTGGGAGAAGTCGAATGAAGGCTCGAGGCAGCTGAGGTGGCGGCAGGCGTCGGGGGAGGGGGTCGACGGCACCGTTCCCTGCTCCTTCCGTGCACGAGTCGGAGGAGGAGCGGGAGCAGGAGGCCTCGGAGGCCTCAGAGGAGCAGCCGGAGCAGGAGGCCCCGGAGCAGGAGGAGGAGGACGGGGAGGAGGAGGAGGAGAACGGGGAGGAGGAGGAGGACGGGGAGGATGAGGCGGCGTCTGAGGACGTGCCTTAAGTGTGGGAGCGAGGTCCCGCACGACTTCCACAGCGACCGATCCCTGTTGAGAGACGCCCGTTGGTTCGACCCAAAGGGAAGAAGTAAGTAACTTTAACTTTTAAGTTATTTGCTATGTTTCAAATCTCAATAGAAACTAATCATTGTCTTGATCACTTGGGCAGGGGCTGGGAGACGATCATTCCGGGTGACCACGAACGTATTCCTGCCGGCATCCTCGGCCTTTTGTGCAGGAGACACTTTCCTGGCATGGTGCCACTGCGCGACGGGGGGCAGGAGCCGGCCTTGACGTGGGCCCACTACAAACGCGTCGCTGATGTCCCAGACGAGGATGGGAGAGACTTTCGCACCGTGGCGGACCGGGTAGTTGGAGAGCTGTGGGTAAGTCTTGTTTACATTGAATTGGTCAATACATCTCGTTCATTGGATATTCTTCAAATAATGAAAGTATACATCGCGTCAATGTGCAGGATTTTTTCAGGGTCGAGCCGGAATGCAGGGACCGTGCGGTGCGTCGGGTGTACGATGCATGTCCTAAACTCATTACGGACATGCATTACGAGGCGCGCGTCCAGGCCGTGAGGACCTACTACGCCAAAAAACTTGGTAGGAAGATTGAGAAAAATGAGACTCGGACCATATGGCTGGCTGCAGAACAATACATGCAGGTAATTTGACATTCTCATGTTTTCTATACTTGATTAAGTACGCTTAATTTGTTATTCTCATAGTTTCACAATAACTAACATCTAACTTGGTCAAATGACGTGTAGGTGATTCCGTGGTGGTGCGCCTCTCACAGGGACTGCTGGGAGTACTTTGTGAGTAGGTGGTGCGACCCCGAGTGGCAGAAGACGCACGAAGCTTGCCGGCAGCGGCGTTTGAAGATGCCTGGTCCAGCACACCATCAAGGCAACCGTACCCTTGATGAGTACGCGACTAGATGGGTACGTGAATTCATTTCGTTGTTTGTAACGCTCAATTTTGCATAATTTCTAATCATCTTTCTGTTTTCTTTGCAGTCGCGGGCACATGAGGGCCGAGAGTGCCCCCCGTTGATGGCTTGGGCAATGGCCCACAAGGGCAAGGCGACGTCGATCGAGGTCGACTACAACCCGGAGGACCCCCCGAGGCGTACAGCAACCCCACCGTCCACACTCGCCTCAGTCAGTACACCGAGATGGGTAGGGAGAAGCACGGGCCAGAGTGGAACCCGAGCACCGAGGACCTTGATGGAGAGATCATCATGAGGGTGGGTGTAGGTAAGAAGCATGGCCGGTACTGGATTGGGGACAGCACACTGGACACGGCCTCTACTCCCACCCTCTGTGAGATCCGAGCGAGAAGCTCGTCCTCAGCCCCGCCCATACGCCCACGGCCAAGCGCTGCACAGATTCAGTTTGACCAAGCCCAGGTTATTTCTGTTCTATTCGTCGTTCCGATGAGTTTGACATATGTTTGCTTTGCATTGTAACATTGGGATGACATATTGTAGGCCCAGCTACGGGAGGAGATGGAGGCGAAGCTGCAGGCACAGGAGGCGAAGTACCAGGCACAGCTGATGGAACAGCAGGCGAGGTACGATGCGAGGCTGCAGGAACAGCAAGCAAGGATGCAGGAGGACTTGCAGCGGCAAATGCAGTTCATGTTGCACCAGTGGCACAGTGGTGGGATGCAACCGCCACCACTACCTCTTCCTCCTGTCGGCACTTCGAGTCCGAGTCAGGGCACTCTGGTGAGTCTATCTAAATCCTTGTAGTTTCATTTCTAACTTTCAATTATAATCTCGAATGCTTCACCTTGTATGCTTCTATCTGAAATCTTGTGTTAATCATGTAATATCTTCTTCTTGCAGAATATATCCGCTGGATCCAACAATCAGCCGGTTTCCCCTCCCAATGCTTGGTCACCGTTCCCTCCTTATCCTCGCCCTTCTCCGATGTAGGTTGTAGTTGTATTTGTACTTCAATTGCATGAACCAACTAGTTGTGTTTGGGGATGTCAAATTGAAACATTTCTATGTGTACTTGGAGACAAATATGTGTTTGTGATGGATTTCTATGTGTTTGTGATGGATTTCAATGTGTTTGTGGTGATTTTAATGTGTTTGTGATGATATATATGTGTATGTGATGATGGTGAGCATGTATGTATGATTTGGTGTGATTTTGGTCCAGGTTGCAGTGATTTTAAACATTTTATTGCATTCTGAAATTTTTTTTTGCCGAGTGCCCCAGAAGTTTGCCGAGTGCCAAAACCTGGCATTCGGCAAACTGGCCATTGTTTGCCGAGTGCCTTTTTCTGGCACTCGGCAAACTGACCAGTGTTTGCCGAGTGCCAGGCAGATGGCACTCGGCAAACAGGAAAAGTTTGCCGAGTGCCAGGGCTTGGCACTCGGCAAATAGTTGGTCTTTGCCGAGTGCCACCTGCCTGGCACTCGGCAAATTTTTTTCGTTTGCCGAGTGCCTGCCGTTAGGGCACTCGGCAAACGATCTTGACAGACGTTTCCCTCCGTCACGTTACTTTTTTTTGCCGAGTGCTTTTCTGACACTCGGCAAAACCTTTGCCGAGTGCCCGACAAAAAGCACTCGGCAAACTCGGCTTTGCCGAGAGCTGGTTGCCGAGTGGAGTTTGCCGAGTGTTACACTCGGCAAACTCTTTGCCGAGTGTAATACCTTCTTTGCCGAGTGTTTCGGGCACTCGGCAAAGAAGGGGTTTCCCGTAGTGATTGATAGGTATATTTTGTACAACGGTAGTTTAGCTTTCTCATTTTCAGTTAACCAGTCATCCATCTTGCATTGTAAGAAAGCTAGAATTCTTGTGCCTCTAGCTAGCTTGGTTGGTCAGTATTTGTGCAATTAAGAAATATCATATTTCGCAAAGGAGGACAGTTTATCATTCAAAGCATTCTAGAATTGTGGTAGCAATAGGCTAACC
>RWGY01001083.1:0-17122 GCA_007726485.1 Eragrostis curvula | reverse complement strand
TCGAGCGACCAGCTTACCCCCTGACTCCTCGAGTCATCCAGGGGACAGTAGACACAGGATCGTCCCTTCCTAGCCACGTCCAGCACGTGTCATACCGTGTCACGCCTTGCGGACCCACGCGCCATGAACCCCGTGACTGCGCCCGTGACACAGCGAAGGTCGGCTCTGATACCATTCTGTAACACCCCAGCCCAGAGTACGGCTCCAAACCCGTACGCCTGCAGTGCGGGCCCCACCTAACAGCAGCAACTCTTACGCTTTCGTCCTCGCTTCGCGTAAAAGGGTTAACCCGGTTACTACTGCACCCAGGACTGAGTATTTAAGCTGGTCCAGCTCCCAGTGAATATCCGGTATGGGACTAAACTCGCAGTGCTACAGTACCGCGCATCTACAGTGCCCCGACAGCTACAGTAGCCTCGCTACCGTGCTCGACGCTACAGTTCCGCGGCCCAATGGGCTCGCGCCCGGCCCACTGGCCGATTCTATTTTTGGGCTCGAATTGACATCTTGGATGTCCGTAGGACGCTTGCCTAGTTAGAAATGGTCGTTATTAAGGTTATATATATAACTTAAAAACTATATTTACCCAAATCCTATCATTTATCTCTACCCTTGTACTTTCGTGCCATTCTTTTGGCCTTGATCTCTTTTAATTTTTATTGGTTCTCCTCTTTCCTTTATTCAAAATATTAGATGGACGACCTTGCATCCAATATATAGGAATTCCCATTTTTTTGTATGAATCGTTTAGTAGCGTTTGATTGATTGAGTATTGTTTGGTTGCTGTATCCTTTTGCTGATACTTGATGCATATAGTTGGGGCCGGTAGTATTTTCTTCTAGTCGTGGGTTATTTTTTTTATTTTTTTTTTATCTTGCCACGCCTTGTACATGTTTCTCGTATCTTTATTTCCTCTATCTTCTATACAAATCAGATGGCCCGTGGAGGCAGGGGCAGAGGCCGTGGTGGCAACCAGGAGGATCAGGCCTTTCCGCTGCCAAACTGGGCTGGACGTGGTCAGAGGAACCATGCTGCTTTTGATCCGGTGCAAATGATGGCAGTACAGACTCAGCTGCTCCAGAATCTGACTCAGGTGGTGAACCATCTTCAGCAGGCCCCTCAGCAAGCAGCAGCGCCGGAGCAGCGACCCCAGAACAGGCTCAGAGACTTCTTAAGCACACAGCCACCCACCTTCTCACAGGCAGTTGAGCCGATGGATGCAGATGATTGGCTGATGACCATTGAGAACAAGCTCCAGATTTCTCAGTGCGTGGGCCCAGAGAGAGTCCTTTTTGCTTCGCACCAGCTTACAGGACCGGCAGCAGAGTGGTGACAGCTTACAAAGCAGCTCATGAGACGCTGATGGCATCACTTGGATGGAGTTCAGGCGTAGTTTCCGCAGCCACTATGTACCTGACGGCGAGGTGAAGCTGAAGCGCAAGGAGTTCCTTAGCTTAAAGCAGGGTGCCATGTCTGTGCGTGAATATCTCACCAAATTCACGCAGCTTCTCGCTATGCTCCTGGAGATGTGGACACGGATGATAAGAAGCAGGATTGCTTTCTGGAGGGATTGAACACAGGACTTCGATATTCACTCTCCTCCAACTACTACCCCAGCTTTCAGAAAATGGTTGATAAAGCTTTCACCATGGAGAGGCAGAGGCAGCAGCTCGATGAGGACAGAAAGCGCAAGATGTCAGGTCAGGGTCAGTCTTCTGGCAGCAACACCCGCCCCCGCTTCAACCCCCCATCAGCAGGACAGATGCCTCGCCCTGGAGGACAGTACCAGATGCAGAGGAGCTCTAATCAGTTCTATAGGCAGCCGACACCGCAGTCCCAACAGCAGCGCCAGCAGCAGAGTCAGCAGCAGCAGCGCCCCAACTCTCAGGCGCCACGTCCGACCAACCCGAACCAGCAGCAGGGTAGCACAGGTCAGGGAGGCAGCAACATTGGTCCATGTTTCCACTGTAAAGAAATGGGGCATTTGGCTAACAGGTGCCCTAAGAAGAAGCAGCAGCAGGGTCAGCCTCAGCAGAATGTAATGCGTGGGAGAGTTAATCATGTCGCCTTGGATGATGCTCAGCATGCTCCAGATGTGGTAATTGGTATGTTTTCCGTGAATTCCAATCCTGCTACCGTGTTATTTGATTCTGGAGCAACACAGTCTTTCATATCAGCAACATTCGTAGAAAGTCACAACCTGCCAGTAAGCTTGATGCCAAACATGATGCTTGTTAGCTTTCCTAGAGGAGAGATGAAGGCCAGGCATGTATGCCCTAATGTGAGTCTAAATATAAGGGGGGTAGTGTTCTCTGCAAACCTTATTGTTCTGAGGTCCAAAGGAATAGATGTCATTCTGGGGATGGATTGGCTGACCAAGTTTGATGGAGTGATTCATTGTGCGAAGAAGACGGTGAAGTTGACACATACAGATGGCACTGAGGTTGAGTTCAGCTCCACGACAGAATCAACGGGGAAGGTCAGGCTCAACCAGGCAAATGCTACAGATGATATCCGAGTGGTCAATGAGTTTTCTGATGTCTTCCCAGAGGATCTGCCAGGTATGCCACCAGATCGAGAGATTGAGTTCATCATCGAGTTAGTACCTGGCACTGCTCCGATATATAAGAGACCTTATAGAATGGATGCCAATCAGTTAGCTGAGCTCAAGGAGCAAATCCAAGAGCTGCTAGACAAGGGATTCATCCGTCCTAGTTCATCACCATGGGGAGCCCCGGTTATCTTCGTGCCTAAGAAGGATGGAACACAGAGGATGTGTGTGGACTATCGAGCTCTTAATGAAGTTACGATCAAGAACAAGTACCCGCTGCCTCGCATTGAAGACCTGTTTGATCAGTTGAGGGGTGCGTGTGTTTTCTCCAAGATAGATCTAAGATCGGGGTATCA
This sequence comes from Eragrostis curvula, assembly GCA_007726485.1. NCBI lineage: Eukaryota > Viridiplantae > Streptophyta > Magnoliopsida > Poales > Poaceae > Eragrostis > Eragrostis curvula. The sequence continues at coordinate 14,215 of RWGY01001083.1, read as the reverse complement.
CCAGTTGAAGATACGAGCCTCTGACATCCCTAAGACAGCATTCGTCACTCGTTATGGCTTATATGAGTGCACCGTCATGTCTTTTGGTTTGACCAATGCCCCAGCCTACTTCATGTATCTCATGAACAAGGTTTTTATGGAGTATTTGGACAAATTCGTGGTGGTGTTCATTGATGACATCTTAATCTTTTCGAAGACTGAAGAAGAACATGAAGAACATTTGAGATTGGTTTTGCAGAAGCTTCGAAAGAATCAACTCTATGCCAAGCTTAGCAAGTGTGAGTTTTGGTTAAAGGAGGTCTCATTCTTGGGCCATGTCATCTCAGAAGGAGGAATATCTGTTGATCCGGGCAAGGTAAATGATGTCTTGAATTGGCAAACGCCTCAGAATGTGGGAGATGTCAAAAGTTTCTTGGGTCTAGCTGGTTACTATCGTCGTTTCATTGAAAGCTTTTCAAGGATCGCCAGACCGCTCACCAATATGCTGCAGAAAGGTGTAACGTTCAAATGGACTGCTGAGTGTGATGCTAGTTTTGAGGAGTTGAAGAGGAGGTTAACGACTGCCCCAGTGCTAGTGACACCGGATGTTCAGAAGGAGTTCTCTGTTTATTGTGATGCTTCCGGACAAGGTTTGGGATGTGTTCTCATGCAGGAGGGACATGTGGTGGCATATGCATCTAGGCAGCTCAGAAAGCATGAGAGGAACTATCCGACACATGACTTGGAACTTGCAGCCGTAGTGCATGCTCTGAAGATATGGAGACACTATCTTATTGGGAAGAGGACTGAAATCTACACGGATCACAAGAGTTTAAAGTATATTTTCACTCAGCCAGACCTCAATCTCAGGCAGCGCAGGTGGTTAGAGCTCATCAAGGACTATGATGTGGGATCAATTATCATCCAGGGAAAGCCAATGTTGTTGCAGATGCTCTGAGCCGGAAGAGTTACTGCAACATGATGACACTTCAGGACCAACAACCGAAGTTGTGTGAAGAGTTCAAGAAGCTTAATCTGGGGTTCGTGTCCAGCACAGAAGCGGTTGTCATGGAGGTGGATTCTACCTTGGAGCGAGACATCCGTAAGGGCCAGTTGGAAGATGAGCAAATTCAAAAGGTTAAGGGGCAGATAAAGGAAAATAAGGCTCCAGGATTCACAGTGGATGAGCAAGGCACTCTATGGTTTGAGAAGAGGATATGTGTGCCAGATGTTAAGTCCATTCGAGAGTTGATCTTGAGAGAAGCTCATGACTCGGCTTTTTCCATCCATCCGGGGAGTACCAAGATGTATCAAGACCTCAAAGATCAATATTGGTGGTACGGCATGAAGCGAGATGTAGCAGAGCATGTGGCTATTTGTGACATTTGTCAACGGGTGAAGGCAGAACATCAACGGCCAGCTGGGTTGCTACAACCCTGATGCAGGCCAATAGGCCTTTCCCATTCCAAAGAAGGCTTGTGACGTGCAGTGTGGAAGGAAGATCAATGGGCTTAGTATTTATTTTCTAAGAAGCCTAATAGTCCTTTATAATTATGTGTTCAGTTTTCTCTAGCTTTTCAGTTACTAGACTGATGGCCCTGCGTGGCCTTTTCATCTACTAGCTATTGACCTTGCATGGTCTATAAATAAGTGATAATATTTGGCTCTGGAGGACAGAAAATATGAAGACAAAATTATCCACTGATATGAGTGAAGTCTAGAAGGAATTTGTGAGTTGCAATTCCATCTAGTTTCTGTCTTGTTTGTGTACCTCTTGTACTGATCTTTGGCGCCACGTTCTAACCACTACATCAGTTGGTATTCAGAGCGGAGGTTCGAGTCCATGGCGGGAAGACGAAGGAATCGAGGCCGGCAACCCCAGCATGACGCCCGGGTTGATGGTGCTGAGATGGAAGATGAATCCCATGATGGGACTCCCCGTCGCTTTCGCAACCTGCAGGACATCGATGCTAGGCAAAGAGATCAAGATCGGGAGTTGAGACATCAAGTGCAGACCCTAGTGCAGCAGATGGCGGCCATGCAAACCCAGATGGCCCAAATTGCTGATACTAGGCAACGGAGGGACATGCCAGAAGATCAGGGTGATGAAGATGCCTCCTATGATAGTGATGGCTCTTCAGAAAGTGACCTGAGGCGTCCTGAAGTTAATCCCTTTGCGCGGCGTCGCCGTGAACGGTACCGAGCTGCCGCTGAAAATGAGGACAATCGGCGTCGGTGTTTTCGAGTTAATTTACCGGATTTCTCTGGGGGTCTCTCTGCTGAAAATTTTGTTGATTGGCTCGATCAGATCGAGCGCATCTTTGAATATGCTGAAGTTCCTGAAGACGAGCGTGTCCCTGCAGTTGCAATGCGCCTAAAAGGGCGTGCCTCAGTTTGGTGGAAGAATCTTGAGAAGAGCCGCAGAGTTCGTGGCAAGAGAAAGATTGATTCATGGCATGTCATGAAGGAGAAAATGCAGCGTGAGTTTCTCCCATTTAATTATGAGGAAGCATTGTTTTTGCAGCTCCAAAATCTCCGTCAAGGCACTAAGAGTGTAGATGAATATACAGATGAATTCTATCAATTGGTCTCACGTAACAACCTGAGTGATTCCAAAAGTCAGTTGGTGGCGAGGTATGTTGGTGGCCTCCGTAAATCTATTCAGGACCTGTTGGCTTTGCATATAAATTTTACTGTCTCAGAAGCACATCAGCGGGCTGTAACTATTGAAAAACAGCAGCAACGAACCTGGCGTTCAAATAATTCTTCATATGTGCCAGTAGCAGAGGCTGCAGGGAGCAGGCAAGCACAACAAGCAAATTATGTACCTAAACCAAAAGGAGTAGCAGAAACATCAAAGTCAAGAAGTGGTCGCTGTTTTGAGTGTGGTTCTTCAGAACACTTGAAAAAGCATTGTCCAAAGAACAACAGCAGGGATGGTAAAGGATTAATGGCTGAATTTGAAGAAGAGAATGACCAGACAAGCAGCCCTGTATATGATAATTATAGTGATGAAGAGGAGGAATTGGTTGAGTTAGAAGGAGATACAGGGGCGATGCTTGTAATGGAGCGTGCACTAGTAACTCGACCAAAGAATGATGAAGACTGGCGACGACGCAGTCTATTCCACACTCGCTGTACCATAGGTGGTAAAGTTTGTCATGTCATTATAGATAATGGCAGCTGGGAGAACACAATATCTGAAGATGCTGTTAATAAACTTGGGCTCCAGAAAATCAAGCATCCACATCCTTATAATATGAGATGGTTCAAGTCTGACAAGCTTTCAAAGGTCAGATTTCGATGTTTGGTGACCTTCTCCATCGGAGGTAAATTTTTTGATGAGGTTGAATGTGACGTGGTTGATATGGATGTCAGTCATCTCATTTTGGGACGACCTTGGCAGTATGATCGATATGCAGTTCATGATGGTCGAAAGCATACATATACTGTCATGAAAAATGGGAAAAAGTTTGTACTAAATCCAGTACATATGGATGAGCTTTCTGTCCCAAGTGGTGGTGAATCATCTGGAGCTACAAACTTGGTATCGTACAAACAATTTTTGCGTGATTCAGCAGAGGAAGGAGTATATTTGCTGCTAGTGGCAGAATCAAAAGAAAATACTTCTGTATCTAAGGAAGCACAGGAGCTGCTCCATGAATTTTCTGATGTGTTCCCACATGATCTTCCATCTAAACTACCTCCTATGCGAGACATTCAACATCGCATTGATTTGGTGCCAGGAGCTAGTTTGCCAAATCGCCCAGCTTATCGTATGAATCCAACAGAGTACAAGGAGTTGAATCGACAAGTTCAAGAATTGCTAGACAAGGGATTTATTCGCCCTAGTCTCAGTCCATGTGCAGTTCCAGTGTTGTTGACGCCAAAGAAAGATGGGTCATGGCGTATGTGTGTGGATTGTCGAGCAATAAATAAGATCACCATCAAGTATCGTTTCCCTATTCCACGACTTGACGATATGTTAGATAATTTAACAGGGGCTGTAGTATTTTCAAAGATTGATCTAAAGAGTGGTTATCATCAATTGAGAATTCATCCAGGCGATGAATGGAAGACAGCCTTCAAAACAAGAGATGGTCTTTTTGAGTGGCTGGTAATGCCTTTTGGTCTTTCTAACGCTCCAAGTACGTTTATGAGGTTAATGAATCATGTGCTACAACCTTTTATTGGGAAGTTTGTTGTCGTATATTTTGATGATATACTCATATATAGTACTAGCATGGATGAGCACCTGCAGCATTTGAGAGAAGTGCTATCTGTATTAAGACATGAACACTTATATGCCAATCCAATGAAGTGTGAGTTGATGACTACTTCTGTCAATTTTTTGGGATTTATTGTGTCTGCAAAAGGCTTACAACCAGATCCAAGTAAAGTTGCAGCTATCCTCAACTGGCATGCTCCGTGTACTCTAACTGAAGCTCGTAGCTTTCATGGGCTCGCTTCTTTCTATCGCCGATTCATTCGGAATTTCAGCATCATCATGGTTCCGTTTACTGATTGCATGAAAAGGACTGGAGTCTTTTTACTAACTAAAGATGCACTTGAAGCTTTTGAAGAGATTAAGACAAAGATTGCTTCAGCTGGTTGTCTAGTCTTGCCAGATTTTGACAAATTGTTTGAAGTAGAATGTGATGCCTCTGGAACAGGTATCGGTGCTGTTCTCAGTCAAGGAACTCACCCTGTGGCCTTCTTTAGTGAGAAATTAACAGGTGCACAACTGCGGTATTCTACTTATGAAACTGAATTATATGCAATTGTTCGGGCTTTGCAATACTGGAGGCATTACTTACTCCATCAAGAGTTTGTTCTGTATAGTGACCATGAAGCATTGAAATATATCCGAAGTCAAGCCAACCTGAACAAAAAACATGCACGCTGGGCTAGTTTTCTTGAGGAGTACAATTTTGTTTTAAAACACAAGTCTGGAGCACAAAACAAGGTGGCCGATGCATTGAGTCGTAGAGCACATTGCCTTAATGTAACAAGAATTAAAGCTGTTGGCTTTGATGTTATTCCTGAGCTGTATGCTACTGATCTTTACTTCAGTAAAATTTATGAAGCTGCCCAAACAAAAAGGTCAGCAGAATATACAGTTCATGAGGGATTTCTTTTCCGAGGCACACAACTTTGTATTCCTGATTGCTCTATCCGGGATTTGGTCATCAAAGAAATACATAATGAAGGTCATCGTGGACGGGACAAGTCTGTGGAATTATTACTGCGGCAATATTTCTGGCCTCATGCACGGCGAGATATGGAAAGATTTGTTGGAAGATGTCATATCTGTCAGATTTCCAAGGGAGTTGCAACAAATGCTGGTTTGTACATGCCGTTACCTACTCCTGCTGGACCATGGACAGATGTGAGTATGGATTTTGTCCTCGGCCTTCCACGGACTCAACGTCGTTTGGATTCTATCTTTGTTGTGGTGGATCGTTTCAGCAAGATGGCCCATTTCATTGCTTGTCGGAAGACATCAGATGCAAGTCAAATTTCTCATTTGTTCTTTCGTGAGGTCGTGCGCCTCCACGGCATCCCTCAAAGCATTACTTCTGATCGAGATACTAAGTTTATGTCCCACTTTTGGCGGTCTCTATGGAAGCAAATGGGAACTACTTTGAATTTTAGTACGGCGTACCATCCACAAACAGATGGTCAGACGGAAGTTGTGAATAGAAGCCTGGGGAATATGTTACGGGCCCTTGTGGGAGACAAGCCAAAACAATGGGATCAAATTTTGCCGTTTGCTGAATTTTCTTTCAACCGCACCCCAAATCGCTCTACTGGATTTTGTCCATTTGAGATAGTATACGGTCGAGTGCCGAATGGTGTACTGGATTTAGCACCTATACCTTCTGAAGGAAAGAAAAGCAAGCCTGCAGATGAATTGGTTGCTGACTTGAGCTCGCTTCACAAGTTAGTTCAACAACGGATCACTGAAAGCAATGCTAAATACAAAGCGGCGGCGGACCAGCATCGTCGGCGCCTTGTGTTTGAAGTGGGTGATTTAGTATGGGCTGTCTTAACTAAAGATCGTTTTCCAGCTGGGCAATACAACAAGTTAAGCCAACGGAAAATTGGTCCATGTAAGATTCTGCGAAAGATCAATGATAATGCGTATCAGCTAGAACTGCCAAGCCATCTTCGCACATCTGACGTGTTCAATGTAAAACATCTCATTCCATATCAAGGAGATCCAGAAAGCGACAATGATTTGAACTCGAGGTCGAGTTCTCTTCAGCCCAGGGAGAATGATGCAGGCCAATAGGCCTTTCCCATTCCAAAGAAGGCTTGTGACGTGCAGTGTGGAAGGAAGATCAATGGGCTTAGTATTTATTTTCTAAGAAGCCTAATAGTCCTTTATAATTATGTGTTCAGTTTTCTCTAGCTTTTCAGTTACTAGACTGATGGCCCTGCGTGGCCTTTTCATCTACTAGCTATTGACCTTGCATGGTCTATAAATAAGTGATAATATTTGGCTCTGGAGGACAGAAAATATGAAGACAAAATTATCCACTGATATGAGTGAAGTCTAGAAGGAATTTGTGAGTTGCAATTCCATCTAGTTTCTGTCTTGTTTGTGTACCTCTTGTACTGATCTTTGGCGCCACGTTCTAACCACTACATCAAACCCTTAAAGGTTCCTGAATGGAAATGGGAGGAAATCAGTATGGACTTTATTGTGGGACTACCTAGGACTCAGTCAGGATATGACTCCATTTGGGTTATAGTGGATCGGTTGACGAAGGTGGCTCATTTCATTCCTGTCAAGGAGAGGTACACTGGATCGCAGCTTGCAGATTTGTATTTCTCCAGAATTGTATGTCTTCATGGAGTGCCTAAGAAGATAGTGTCCGATAGGGATACTCAATTCACTTCACGCTTCTGGCGGAAGCTACATGAGTGCATGGACACCCGACTAAACTTCAGTTCAGCTTACCATCCACAAACCGACGGGCAGACAGAGAGAACGAATCAGATTTTAGAGGACATGTTGAGAGCGTGCGCTTTAAAGGGCAGAAAGAGTTGGGACAAGAACCTTCCTTATGCTGAGTTCTCGTACAATAATAGCTTCCAGGCTAGTCTTAAGATGTCTCCCTTTGAGGCTCTATATGGAAGGAAATGTAGAACACCTCTGTTTTGGAATCAAACAGGAGAGCGCCAGGTGTTTGGCCCCGAGCTGATAAAAGAAGCTGAGAGGCAAGTACAAGAAATTCGGAAAAATCTAAGAACAGCCCAGTCCAGACAGAAGAGTTATGCAGACATTCGACGTCGAGAGTTGACATTTGAAGTCGGGGATTTTGTGTATCTCAAGGTGTCGCCTATTCGAGGTCTTCGCAGATTTAAGGTCAAGGGCAAGCTAGCGCCCCGCTACATTGGCCCGTTCCAGGTTCTGGAGAGGATGGGAGAGGTAGCATACAAATTGGAGTTACCACCACAACTCTCCGATGTGCACAATGTATTTCACATCTCACAGCTCAAGAAATGCTTAAGAGTCCCAGAAGAAGAACTACCAATGGAGGAACTGAATGTGCAAGAGGACCTCACGTATTCAGAATACCCTATCAAGATTTTGGAGACATCAGAACGTGTTACCAGAAATAAGAGAGTTCGCATGTGTAAAGTGCAACGGAAGCACCATCCAGAAGTGGAAGCAACATGGGAAAGGGAAGAAGATTTGAAGGCCGAGTTTCCAACTCTCTTCTCCGAGCTTTCCGAATCTCGAGGGCGAGATTCATCCTAAGGGGGTAGGTTTGTAACACCCTTATTTTCTTAAGCTTGTAAGTAAATAATGAGTAATAATTACACTATAATTGTTTTCCAATTAAAATTTGATTAAGGAAATTTGCATCATGTTGTCTGTCTTGCATTTGTGTGAAAAACAAATTTAAAAATTCGGTAGAGTTTCGTACTTAGATCAGTAAAGGAGAAGGATTAGAATCCTAAGCCAACTATATACGGACTGAATACCTGTATCAGTAGCAGTCCTGCCGCCTCTCTGTTTTCTCTTCTCTCTTCCTCTGTTTTCTTTTCTCTCTTAATCGTAGCAAGGCCAGTCCATTTCTGTGTAGCAGGCCGGCCTACCAGCTCCAATATCCAGCCCGCCAGCTGCTTCTCTCTCTTCCGTTTTCCCCAATCTCCGCCGCGCCGCGACGCAACCGCCGCCGCTCTCTGTGCCACGCAGCCGCGATTCTCGGACGAGGAGCGTCCTTCCCTGCTACGGAACTGCCTCCGAAGCCTACCCTACAAAAGCCGAACCCAGCACGCCGCCAGGTTTTTCCTTGCTCGCCCTTGCCCCGGAAAAACCGAGCGCCGCCGCCATTGGCTTCGCTGCCGGTAAGCCGCCGCCGCCGCGCACTTTGGCTCACTCCGAGCCGCATTTGGCACTGCTGACGCCGTCTTTGGCACTGCAGGGCCGCCTGGAGGTCGCGAAGGCCGTCTTCGCCGCCTCTCCGCCCCGGCAAACCCATCCCCATCGAACGCCGGTGAGCAGCCACCGCCATCCTCTGTCGCGCCGCAACTCCGGCCTGTTCGTTTCCATCTCTGACTCTACCATCGGCACTGCAGGTCCTCCAGGGAGCTTGCCGACCCATCCACGTCCTCAATCCGCAGCCGAGACGCCGTCCGCGACGCCTTCTTCCCCGTCTCCGGTGAGACATCCCAGCCTTCTCCGTCATCTGGCACCACATCTCGCACTCGACCCTTGCTGACAGGAACCTCGGCATCACAGGATCACACGAAGACTGCCCCGGCCATCCTCGACACGCCTCCGTCCCCGCATCCTGCTCCTGGCGGACACCAACAACCCACGCCCGTCATCACCGTCGTGACCTCATCTCCGAGACTCCCTTGCTCTCCTGAAGCCCCTCGGTGAGAATCCCAAGCTAGTCTCGCTCGCCGCTTTACTTTCATCTAATTCTGTAGAACGTAGCCCAGCTCCTTGCGTCTCCAGCGAGCTTTGTTTTCAGTCCTTGGCGTTGCCACTGCAGTTGTCTGCCGCCCACTGCTTTTATTTTTGCTTCTTGCGAATCTCATCCAGTAGAACAATGTTCGGCCAGCAGAAGATAGCAGCGTATGCCTCTGTATTCAAATTAGATCATGCCTGCAGGTTGTTTCGTAAATTCCAGTTCGCAGGCAACTCCAGAGATAATTAGAGTAGTTTATACTAGTTGCATCAGGATGACGATAGGCTTGCGCAGGAGCTGTATTCAGCTGATAATCTAATCTTCTGTAGTCACGTATTTAGGTGTCTGTTTTTCAGTCAAGCCTTGTATCTTTTTCAAATGAACTCCGAATTAAGTAAATCTTGCGCTGAGACGATCGTTGTAATGTAGGCTTTCTGTTATTGTACTTTTTATACTGCACTGCTGCTGTTTGTTTCGTGTGCTGAGTGTTTCTTGCTGTGTGTTGCCGGTACTTTGCGCTGGATTAGGAGATCATCAAGAGACGGTTTTCAATCTCCAAGAGCAGGACTTTACAGCTGAGCAGCCCTTCTACGAAGGCAAGTGCCGTGATCATTTTGCTCCCATTTTAGGATGTGTCATGCATGCAGTGTCTTAATACTGAATCCTATTGTAGGGTTATTACTAGATTTCCTTATCATTCCTTGTAACCCGTTGATTAGTGGTCTAGGAATGGGTAGTTTATATGCTTAGCCTTGCTGTCATGGGTTGGGAATGGTAAATGTATAATAATCTTGACTAATGGTCCACCTTAACATAACCATGGGTTGGTAATCTTTTTAGAAAACATGGAGATTTAGGAATTTGAGCAGGATGGTTGTTTTTGGATGGTGCGGTTGTGCACGAGATATTGGTTTGTGGTAGTTTCCTGCTCAAATTCTAAGGACCGGTTCATGGACTTAGTAACCTGGCTTAACAGCGCAACCATGAGGCTTAAAATGGGAACGGGCCTAGCTGAGTAGTTAGTTACCCTTTTACTTTTGTACGCACCATCCGGTTGTTTGTGTGGCGCAAATGGGGGCTACAGCCGACGAGGGAAAATAGACTCGCCCGTTGTAGCGAATCCTAGCGGGTGCCTACAGGGTAGGAGGAGCTTTGGAAAGGCTTTGTAGTGTGACCCTGGCTACATACCTTCGGAAGTGTGAAGCACAATGGGAAGCACGACTCATGGTGAGTTGTGTGCAACCTCTGCAGAGTGTAAAACTGTCATGACAGCCGTGCTCACGGTCAAGAGCGGCCTGGACTTCTTCATGATTAGATGGGATTGGTTGGATGGTTGGTTTCGGTAGTCGGATTGAGAATCCGATGAGCTTTATCCTTGATGGTGGTCTGGTCGGTGATGGAGATATAACACTTAGTAAATAGGTTGCTTCTGAGTCATGAGTCTAGGTTAGGTTGCTTAGTCGCAGTAAACCAAGTGTCTAGCCTTTCTTGCAATAGCCTGCATGTCATTACTTTTCCCACACTTGCTGAGTACGACATGTACTCACGCTTGCTATCTCCCCTCTTTTTCCCCATATGATTGCTGCTCAGACCATGGAGAAGACGTGGAGTACCAGGACGAGGATGACTTCGACCCGGATGCTTCCTACTAGGCTGGCGCTACCCCCGGACGACGATGCCTGTGGAAGATGGAAGACCCGCTCCGCTAGATTGTCGTTGGTTGTATCTTTTATTTTTTAGACCTTATGTAATAAGAGATTTACGTTTATTTATTTGGCACTATAATAATGATACTTCACTGATGATATACCACATGTATGGTTAATTTGATCCTGGCATACATGTGGAATATGCCCAATTTCTTCCTTCTTTAATTGGGTGTTACAAGCAGGTAGTCTGTCTCATAATACAACCATCAAAGAGTAAAATGCTGTGGAAAATTTATGCCCGCTTCGTGCATTGCATGGATTGAGGTGGGCATCGGAGCCATTGCGCCGGATCTGATTCCCGTGGAGATGGATTCCATTCCTCTACCCTATACCATTTCATCCGCAAGCTCTCTTTAGACACAGAAAAACACATCACTCAAGAGCCCTTTGTGTCCTCTCTAGGGACTAAAATTAGTCCCGTATTTGATCATCCTATTTGGGTCCTCTAGGGACTAAAATTAGTCAACTAACAATACTTCCTTTGGATCCAAAAGGGGATAAAGTTCCTCCTAGATTCTATTTCTTCATATGGTTACTGTCAAAAAATAAGGTTTGAACTGAGGACAATTTAGCTAAATGAAAAAAAAATTGGTGTTGAAACCTGTCTTTTTTGCAGCGAGAATGAATCTGCTCGTCACTTACTTTTTGAACGTGTATATACTGCTTAACTTTTGTGGGATGCCATGACTAAAGCAATTGTCTTCCAGATTGGAGCTGATTTTGAATCGGCAGGCAAATGATGGTTATGTAGAAAACAGTTTTAGTAATCAATATAATTAGCTCTGCTGCCCTTTTGACAATTTGGAGACTAAGGAATGGAGCTCTGCTTTCATAATGATGACATGCATGCCAGCTTGCAACAACAATATGGTCAGATGCTATTTTTCTTTAATGTTTTATTTGACTAAAAAGAAAAACACGACAGCTTACAACGAGAACATGGTCAACATGCAAGGACGATGCTGAAAGCTAATGTCCTTGACTCCGGGTAATAGCTTCTGATACACTACAGACGATCAACGAAAGGTACATATATCAATTACCAGAGACACAAATTCATAAGGTCATCCATTTCAGCACCATAATTAAACGCTCACACCTTTCCGCTCTTGCAGCCTGATTCGCAGTCATTCTCGCAATTTTGGGCGACACCAGAAAGGCAACCACTATATTCTGGCTGCTGCTGGTTGTAGCAATGGTCGGCACACATACTCCTGCAGTAAGATTCGCATCCCTGTACCCCTTCTGCCGGACATTGTGCACTTCCTTCTTCGCACGCGGACGGGCATGAGCTTCTGCAAACATCCATGCAGGTGCTGGGGCAATAGTGAGAGCCGCCGTGTTTAAATCCCGCGCAGGTGCTGTCAGCTTTCGCTTGGCACTTGGAAGGACACTGTGAGATGCATTGGCGTTGACGGCAAGACGTTCCTGCTGCTGCCAGCATCCCCATCGAGGATAGAACCACCACCATGAAAATGGTAACGACAGTGGCCCCCTTAACAGCAGTAGAACTAAAAGCCATAATATTTGGTGTTGGTGGATGCACACACTAAGCTATCGTGAGAGGAAGGTGCAGTATCAAAAGCAAGAGGGACGAGAGGCAAAGCGATCCACTGATCAAGATCGGAAAGGTTTTCAACTGGTGCTTGTATGTTTAAGGGCATTCGGAGCTAGGTGCTATTATTTATAACGTCCATAGTGCTGCTAGCAGGGAGTTGATACCTAGTACATCACAAAATTATATAGATAGAATACCGACTGTATTGTCAAAAAAAGAAATGCCCTCATACCATGTTTAAAGTTGACTTCCTGTCTCTATGACTTAAATTGTAAGGAAACTTTGTACCTCGATCTGATAAACCCTTACATGCAGCAGGAAGAGTAAACTACTTACAATTTTATTAAAATCCACTTGTTGGAGTGCTTTCTGGGTTAAATAGGTAATGAAAGCACATAGAAGACTTGTATAACTTTTAGAAGCATGTATATGCTACTAATTTTTGTTTCATGATGGGCATCTGAAATTTAAATAACGAGAGCTATGAGTTTAGCTGTTGTACTTGCAGTGGCCTAGTGACTTTTATGAAATGATGGTTTGCTTTCACTTTTTCCAAATAAGGATTACAAGAATGTAACTAAGTTCGAAAATGAAGCACATGGTGCCGCTATTTTGAAAATTGTTATAGTTAATCATTTTTATTCAATCGTAAAATGGGTAAACATTGTGTCAGAGGTTATTAAATGCAGTCAGTCAAAGCTTAAATTTTTTATTTGAAAGGCAGATCCGATGAAGGAAACAGTAAGTCAACTAGCAGTCGGCAGCGTGCCCTGCGCTAATTAAATTATATAATATGCTACATAATATCAGTTGAAAGGCAGATCCGATCAAGGAAACAGTAAGTCAACCACTAGTTGATTAGCGCAGGGCAAACGGAGGGGCACGGCAATATGTTGCATAATATATATCTACATTAAATTACCATAAGTATTTTTGACAAAGTATGATATTTCAGTTTTGAGGGGGTCCTCAAGTATCAGAGAACCAAGCGATCAAATTTATACATCTTATACAGAAAGTAATTTATTGTTCAATAACTCTGTCCCAATAGAATTTAGTCCGGGTTTTGGTGCCAGAAAACACTGTTGGTTTCAGGAAACAGAAAGTATAAAAAGTTTCTTTTTGGTAGTGTTTCTCCTTTTGGTTGCCCTTATACGTTACAATTTTAATAAAATTCACTTGAAGGCCCTTAGAGCATCTTCAAGAGAGCCCATAAACCTCCCTTAAATCAAAATATTGGGATTCAATCAAAAATCATCTCCAACAGCACCTCAGAACCACCTATAGTTTTTTCATAGCCCTTAAACTCCCCACATTTGTAGCTACAAACAGGGAAAGAATTGGGGCTCCCCTTCATTTTTTTTGGGGGGGGGGGGGGGGGGGGGGGGGGGGGGGCTGTTGGAGGACGGAAGAAAAATTGACCCTCATAATTTTTTTATTGCTCTCAAAAATAAGTTTATGGGGTTAATTTTATAGGAGTCTCTTGGAGATGCTCTTGGCACTAGAGAAATTTACAAGCTGGTAGCCGTTTACAAACTCTCTGATGGCGTGTGTCAACGACGTCGTGTCACCGCCATCAAAGGTCATGACGTCACCTCCATCGTCGGCGCTATTTATTACATGCAAAATGCTGCTAGTAGCGAGATGATACGTACTCGATAATTATTTAGTAGGATACTGACTTCCTGTCTTTATGTTAAACTGTAAGGAAACTTTTACCTAGATTTCATATAGCTGTTTAATGCAGCAGAAGAGTACTAAAATTTTATTAAAATCCACTTGTTGTAGCGCTTTATGTATTCTATAGGCAACGAAAAATGTTAATTACTACGACACAAGACAAGAATTGCAATTTTTTGAAGCTTGGATATCAATATATGCTATAAAGTTTTGTTTCATGATGAGGATTTGAAATCTATTCTATTTATTAATATTTTCGAAGCAATGTTGCCTCTTCACCTCACTCACTGCACCCCGAACGAAGCTCCAAGTAGTATGTTTGAAGAATCTCTCTATGATCATGCACAGCTTTATTG
>RWGY01001082.1:0-17788 GCA_007726485.1 Eragrostis curvula | reverse complement strand
GCCAACGAGGACGCAAGCACCCATCTTCGAAAATTCCTGAAGGTTTGCAAAACTTTGTCCATCAAGGGAGTCAACCAAGATGTCATCCGACTTCGTCTATTTCCCTATTCTCTTGTGGGGGAAGTAAGACAATGGTTCTATGCCAACCCAAGTGTTGCGACTACTTGGGATGATTGCTCTGAAGCGTTCCTCGAGAAATACTCTCCAAGAGGCAAAGCCTATGCCCTTCATGTACAGACTCCAAACTTTTGGAGAGCCACAAGAAGAATCCATTCCTAAAGCATGGGAGAAACTTCAAGATTATTTGACAAACATGCCCTGATCGTGGAATGGATGATTGGACAATATTGATCAATTTCTACCATGGGTTGACACAACCAGCTCGTGACTATCTTGATTCTCGTGCCGAGGGGAGCATCTTCTCGCTTACTGCTGCGGAAGCAACAAAATTAGTTGAGAAGGTAGCTATCGGTGAAGGGTGGAGACCACACCCTCAACAGGAAGAGACGCCTTCCAACATCACCCTAAAAGGGAAGCACAAGGGGAGAAGGCTTCGCACAAGTGCTTTGAAAAGACAGCTACAACCCCAACACGAGAAGTTGTTTGCATCCTCATCTCCGGGATCAAGCACCAAGTCGCCAAGCTAAACGCAATGGAGAGAAGTCTTGCTCATTGGACTTAAAACGATGATGCCCTTGCCAAAGGTAAATTGGTAGTTACCTCATATTTGATTTCCATTTCCACATGCATATTTGAATTCCCTCAATTTCATTCATGCATTTCACTTGCATATTTGAATTCTCCCTCGACATGCATTTCCATTATTTGCATGTTTGAATCTTTCCGACTTTTGTTTGGGATTTTTCAAACCACATTACATTTACAAAAATTTCTTTATTTTTGAAAATGAGTTTGAGGCAATCTTTTTTATGGAGAATGTTTTGAGCAAAATTTTGGAGGAATTTTTGGCACAACTCCCTCTGGTTTTCCAACACATAGCCATCATGAGGTTGTCAACCAAAATTGGACTTCATTTCATTATATTTGTTTCCAGAGTGCTTGGTGCCTTCACTTTTCATTCCACTCAAGCACTCTTTTCCAAAATTCTTACTCTTGCATTTCCCGAGAATTTTCATTGTTTGCCCCAAGTTCAAGAACAAGATCTCCTTGAAAAAAAAATCTGAGAGAATAAATTTGGTAAAATTTAACTTGAGCCAACCTTTGGAAAATGCTTTGAGCAAAAGTTTTGATGGAATTTTGGCACAGCCCCTTGACTTTAAAGCATATAGCCATTGTGGGGCTGTTGACCAAGTTGAACTTCATTTCTTTTTATTTGGATGCAAGGGTGTTTGGATTCTTCAAATTCATCCCTTTCGTACTCAAGCACCCTTAAAACAAAATTCTTGCTCTCGCATTTCCCCAATTTTCCATGATGTTTTGTCTCAAGTTTAAGAAAAAGATTTTCTCTTTCTTTGGTTCTCTTATTTGCATAGTTGGAGTCTTTCAAAAATAAACTTCTTCGATCTTCAGTCGTCTCCAACTCTTCTTTTTCTTTTTTTCGAAAATCATTCTCAAAGAGAGATAATTTTGAGACAAACCCTTTTGGCTTTTCGTCTCGAAGTTAAGAAAAAGATTTCCCTTTCTCTTCTTTTCTATTTTGTTCAATAAATTGAGTTGCGATAAAAAAGACATCCTTGCAAAGGCAACCGACGGGAAATCCATTTGGTTTTCACTAACGTAACCCGTGCTCGAGTTCGCTTTTGTGTTCTTGCTCTTATGTGCAGCCAGGATAAAGGCCAAAAATCAGCTCATCAACACGTTGAAGAAGGCGACAAGTTCAAACACAAGTCACCCCCGACGTGACACATACTCGTCCCCCTCCATTGAGCTCATGCCTAATGTGAGAAGATTGGCATGAAGAGCCTCACGAAGATCCCATGGAGGAGGACCATGATGAAAACAACACGTCAAGACTCCTCTTCGACACCAACCTTGTCTTGGTGTGCGAAAAGAAGGTACAAGCCTACAACTTCAATTCGAAATCTCTGCACAACGAAGGTATGACCACATTCTTTGCTAATAATTGGAAGCCCAAGGGTGATATGGTTTTTGTTTGTGTGGATGAGTATGGCTCCCACCTACTTACCACATGATTTCCCATGCATCCTTGTAGTAGTTAGGCAATGGTACTACCCTTCGGTTCTTCCATAGGGAGTATCACCCTTCATGCACACATCCTTGCTTTCTACTAGGCTTTCATAAGCATTGCTTGTCAGACTTTGAGCCTACAACTCCTGATCTTCACAAGCATGCTCTTTGGCAATGAATCATATCCCTTCTTGTGCTTGATGCATGGTTGGCTTACCATGACTTGTGTTCCTCAAAGCAATCATAGACATATCTGTATGAGGAATGAGCTTAGAATCCTCTTGCCATGGTTAACAATATCAAAATCCCTCCTATGCAATGCATGAATGGTTAGAACTTTCCAAGTAATTTGGACTTCTTGAGTGCACCTCGTTGTTTTCTCATATCATTCATGGAGTTGGGGCTTACATTGTTTCGAGTTTTCATATCACTAAGCCCCAAGTTGCTTTTAATCAACGAGGATTATCTTGCCCATGGTCACACTCAATCTTGGTTGCCCATGGTCACACTCAATCTTGGTCCACATGACTTGCTTGTGCCTTTCTTCCTCGGCTGTACAAATGAGGTCCGGTCATCTAACCCGGGACCTTGTTTGTATGTGCTCCGAGAGCTAACCATGCCTCTCCAAGTTGGATGAAGATTGCTTGCAGGAGTAGTGTTTCTGGCAGGATTCTCAGGAGCTGAATAAGAATTACAGCCATGCGAGTGCCACCACCGTTGTGACACTTAGTGGCAGCAAAATATGGAAGACAAGATCGCCACGCTGCTCAAAAACCCAAAATGACTGTATGGCCTACTACCACAACCACTTGGGGGTCAACCCCAAAGCAAGGGCCGAGAGCAAAGAACAAGTGTGGGGGAGGTTCCCTCCCCCCACAAAGGTAACTTATATCGCAACTTGTATCCTTTTTCTTCCACCTTGAAAATGTCAAAATAAAATAAAAATTATAAAACTAAAATCAATAAATAAATAAATAAGTAAGCTAGGTGCTTCTTCTCTCTTTTCTTTCATAAGGCACCTAGAGTTTAATTCAATAAATCTAGGCTCCCCGGTCTTTAACCCCGATAGAGTCCTCTTTGTCTTCGCTTTGTTTTTGTTTGTTTTGAATAAATAAAGCAGGTACAAGAACAAGTGTGGGGGGAGATCTCTTGAGTTCTTCATCACGCACACATTCGAGATCTCCCCCACCAACATGATGCACAACCTCGCACTGATCGACATGTAAAACAATGGAGCCCTCGGGACAAGAAAACAAAGTTAGGTCGAACCTTTGGGTCAATCAAATATCTCATGGCCCTCTTGATCTCCACTTCATCCAAGGCGACGGTTTGCGCATCCTCTCTACTCCATCTCTCCAATTCATGAGTTAAAATAATCTTTTGAGTCAATCACTAAAATTTAACTCAAGAATAAAATGAACTTTGTTGTTCCCTCAACATACATGCTTCTAGTTGGTTGGCCTGCATACTCTTTATTCCTCGCATCATACACCTGTTGCTTGTGAACACCAATCTCATAGGAACCCTTGTTTATCTAAGTTGTTGGTGAATATGATATGGTTGGATGAGATGAATCATGCTTCTTCTGCATAGAGTGCTTGGGAATTTATCTTGCAAAAATTTAAAATCTATAGCTCTATGCTCCTCGATGATCTTATATTCCTACCAAAGCCATATGTTGACTACATTGGAAAACCTACACACATATGCTGCTTGTCATTACATTGAGCTTTATCAAAATTGTGTGACCCTAGTGAGAAACTTGTCATACTCTCTTGATCAAGATCACGTACACTCCACCTCACATGCTGAACTTCTACACTGGAAGTTAAGCAATACCACCATCCATCCACCAAAATAATTACTCCACAAAAGCATTGTTACCTTTCTCTCTCTCTAATTATCATTGGAGACATGGCTATGCAAAAGAAAGAATAATCCCTGCTCATACAAAAGTAGAGCATGATGAAAAAAAGAGAAGGGATAATGTTGAAAAAAAAAGAGAAAGAAAGAATCATAGCCATGTCCTCCTCAAACATTCAAAAAGAGAAAGAGAGAAGGAACGCAAAAAAGGAGTACAATTTCCACCACACCACCCTCATACACACTTGCACATCTTGATCAAGGTTGTATGACTTGCATTCTCCATGGATCCACCCTTTTGGTTCGGCAAAATATGTGATACAAGTATGCCTCTCTTTCATTCCCTACCAAGCTCCACATAAAGTCTTTTGTAGAAGTAGGATGAAAAGAGGCAAATCCAATGCCTTGGTAAGGAACCATACACATTGAGCGATTTGAGAGTGATCATTTGCGGAGTATGAGCTATGTTTTTACTTTGAAAATCTATCAAAAACCCAAGTTACTCAGCAGAGGGAGTTATGATGACTTGAATCAAGACCGTTCCATTCCTCAACCGCCCAAGATGACATGGTAGACACATCAAAAGTTCACGGGTACAGGTATGGCTTGGAATAACTTGTATGCTAGCATCATACCAATGGAAGTCATGTTCCACCTTAGTCCTTCAAACTTTACTCGAGGACGAGCAAAGAGCTAAGTGTGGGGGATCTTGTTGACGGTCCTTACGACCCTTTTTTACCGTCAACTTTATGCACCTTTTGGAACCTAACACCATCACCAAGGGTAGACATAGGGCTTATTTCTAACAAATTCCACTAGTCTTGGTGAAATTATGAGTGCAGGTGCATTTCATATGAATACGAGGGAAAACACATCAAGAAGCCCACAATTTATCACTCCGAGAAATCAGCATCGGCAGCCGAGGAAGACATGCACCAAAAAGGATACAAAACCTATTCAACTTGGGCCAAACCACCAAGACACATCATTAGGACCCAAAGGGGGACTCCTTGGTCCAAGCCCATGCATGATATCCCTCCGGCAACTCCACAGTCATCGCAGAATCACACACGATGGAGAAAAGGCCATAATTCAGCCACCTGGACTCTCCCTGGGCTATTGCACCAAGGTTAACCATCATAAGGGACCAAAGGAATGCTAGGACAAAGCCCAAGACATAAGGAAACAAGGGAGGGTCGGCCGAGCCCCACTCCCAGGTCGGCCGACCTGAGATATGGGCCCCAGAGGCCCATCTTTGGCCTGCTGGCAGCCACCGACGTCCTGAAGTCGGTTCCACCTGCAATCAATGCATTAAGGCGGTGGTTAAGGCGGTGGAGGCCTCCCAAACCGACCTACCAAGGCTATAAATAAAGGGGTACCCCCCTCCTATCAAAAACGACATGACACAACACATTGACACCAAGAGGAATCCATTCTCTAGCATTAGACTAGTCTCTAGGCTGTAGAGGAGTAGAGGGGAGAGTTTGGTAGAGGAGAGGGCTGTCCTCCCTTTGTGAGGACTTAGCCCAATCTTGTATCTTGAGGATACTTGCTAATAATATATTGTTCGTCGTTCGTTCTTCGTTCGTTCGTCGTTCGTTCATCGTTCGTCGTTCGTTCATCGCTCGTTCGTCATTCATCGTATATCAAGTAAGTATCAAGGTCCACCTCAATAGAATTATCTTCTTTATTCCTTATGACTTATGATTGTACTAGTATGATAGCCATGTGCTTTCTATGTGGTTGTTATCTAGTCATGATTGGTTGCTTCATGCTTGACATGCCTTTATTCATTCGTTTATGTCCTTACACTCGATTCATGCATGAAGTGGTGAGACATGCTCGGGCCCATAACTTGTTAATCCGTAGGGTTAGAGTTATGTGCGATATAGATCGTAGCTTGTTAATCCGCAGGGTTAGAGTTACGCATGTCTCACCCATTGACTTGATGATCCGTAGGGTCAGAGTCATGCATGTTCTAGCACTTGATCTGTTGATCCGTCGGGTCAGGATTAGGTGTACTCTTATTCCCGACTTGATGATCCGAAGGGTCAAAGTCCCGTGGGAATCGAGAGTACTATTTAGCAATGTGAGCATGGTGCTTAGGTTGATAAGCAGCTTTGGGTGTTTGGTTGTCTGCTTGAACAAGAGAAGGTCTGGCAGCGAGGACTTAATTGCCTTGCTGTCACGTGACCCTAGGACTGGCATAGGGACTTAATAGCCCTAGTGTCACGTGTCCTGGTAAAGGGTTGCCGGTAGGTGGTGACAGCCCTGCTGTGCTTAATCCTCTTTGTTCTACGGTAGATAGCCTTGATTGCCTGGTAGAAGGAATGCCGGTGGGTGGTGACAGCCCTGCTGGTTACCCCCCTTGTTCCAGGTTGACATAGAGCTTAGACTTGTATGTGTTGCATGAGCAGGAATATAAGAAGTACATAAGGATCCATCTCGGCTCTCTTCTTAACCCCGCTTAGCCTAGGCTTAGTTCTAGTGTTAGATTGGATTGCTCTGGTTGTGTTGTCACACTACCCCTACCATACTTTTATCCTTACCCCTGTTTAGACCTTGGTACATTATTAGTTATGTGATTATGAACTTTGCTATCTCGTAAACCACCGCCTTCCCTGTGGAAAATACGATACCCTTGAATACTCATGGGTGAAGTGCTACAACGGTATTCTCCGTGCGTTTGCGGATTTATTTGTGACCGTAAGAAATACCAACAGCCTTGAAATCATATATAGCTTTCCTTCTTGGTGCACAATGATGCTTGACGAGAATGACATCAGGTTCTGGATCTAGCTTGATAATTTCCCATGTGCATTCTGCTTCTTGAAGCCAATCCTTACCAAGAACAGCAGATAGTTTTTGCACTCTCTCGTTCTGTTCTTCTTTATCTTCCCAATCTTGCTCTTCAAGGTCATCCTTGTCAAAATGACAATCTCTCTCTAGCGGATATGCTCTTGTATCCCCAAATTTGGTTAAATCAATACCTTCCTCATATGGGAATAGGGGGAGAATTGGTTCAACTTCCTGAGGGGGTTGGACTTCAGCGAGAGAATGACCTCCTTGAAACATCTTTGGGTTCGTCGGGCAAATATAGAATTGTTCAGAAGCTTCTGTGGTGGTTGGAGGTTGAACAATCTCAGACTGTGGTGCAGTTTGCACAGGTTGTGGTGCATTTTGCACAACATACACTTCGTCTTCTTTTGGTTTCTCAGGAGTAGGTGGCTCATGATTTTCCAGACTACTAAGGACTTTCCCAAGAAGTTTAAATCCTTCAGATGGTGTGTTTAGCATAAAACTCCCTCCTGATGCGGCATCCAAAAAGGTGCGACTCTTTGGAGTGAGTCCCCAATCAAAATGCTAGAGGAGTACTGATGGTGCAAGTCCTAGATCTGGTCCTTGAGCAGTGTATGATCGGAAACGGTCCCAGGCAGCTCCTAATGGCTCATCAGTGCCCTGCCTGAAGGTAAGAAGCTCCATTCGGAGGGCGATAACCTTCGAGACAGGGAAGTATTTGAGACAGAAGAGCTTCCTGAGAGTGGTCCAATCTCCCTTTGCTTCTCCGACATTCAGAGCATACCAAAGTTCTGCTTTCTTGCTGATTGAGAACGGAAAGAGTTTCCATTTCAGGTTATCCTATGGAAACCCTTCTGTCGACACAGTGGAGCAGAGTCTTTCGAAGTATCGGATATGTGTGTATGTATTTTCATCCTCTTCTCCACAGAAAATTGATTCCTGAACCAGTGCTATCAGCTCAGGATGAATCTCATAGCCATGAGCTGTGATTGTTGCAGATGATGGAGGAGGCTCCAATAATTCTCCTCCCGGAGCAATGGTGTCGAAGATGGAAGGTGTGTCCATGGTATAATGATAAAAGAAAAAGAAATGGAAAAGGAAAACAAAAACAAATAAACCTTATACGGGTGATCCTAGATTCTAGTTAGCACAGCTATCGTTCCCCGGCAACGGCGCCAGAAAGCTTGTTGGCAGTCCTAAGGCCTAACAGAAATAAATCCGCAAGCGTACGGATACCGATGTAGCTTTCACCTAGGAGTATTCCTAAGGTATCGAAATCCATAGGGAACGAACAGTGTACTAATGCTCAAAATCTAAGCAGACCTACCGTATAAGGGGCACAATGAGATAGAGATGAATGCAGTAAAGAGTGATAGTCCTCTGGCCAGGTAATCTAATGCAAGGGATTATATAACTGAGCAAGTCGATAAGGGTCTATCTCTATTATCTATTTCGGGGCACAGACGTGCCAAAGCAGCAACCCGGTAACTAGGTTCCACTACTTTGGAGATCCGCTGCTATTCAGCCTCTGCAGGTATTACCCGAACATGGTGGACTACAAAGCCCGGTACACCTGTCACACGTACTCGCGGTTACCACATCATTCCGTGGGGTTAAGGGCAATTCAGGGATAACTCTAAGTATAAACACCACGTTTACACCTATCGTTACTGCTAACGAATGATCACAATAAGCTAGCCTATGTAATAAATACTTACTGCATACCTGAATCCCATAGATAGATAGAGTAGAGTACCTTACTTGATTGCTCAACAAATAACCTCCTTACATGTTACCCGGCCTGGAAGACTAAGGGGATTACTTCCAGGTGGAGCACATACCCGAAGCTTGGAAGAAGAAGAGTCCCGACATCCTCCGGAACTTCCTCCCTTCTCTTGCCTCTCACTCACTCACTCCCTACTACTAAACTAACTCTGACGCAGCAGAGCTTCGCTTCTGAAATGTAATCTCAACTCAAGTGTGAAGGTGCGAGTTGTTCTGGAGCTGAGCAGGGGTATTTATAGCATCCTCAGGACCGGGGGGTACTTATAGCCGAAGATGGAGTGGTTTGCATGCTAAGTCAGGCCGACCGGCCTAGTAGGGGGGCCGGCCAGCCATTGACTGTGGCGGTTGGCCACCGCCTTCCGCGTGGACGTCTAGGATTGATCCCTGGTGTCGGTTCGAAGGTCGGTTACTTGTTGGGGGCGGCAGAAGTGGAGTAATCGTCAAGGCCCGAAAGCCCACTTCCTGTATGTCGGTTGTTCACCCACGTAATTGGCACTTGGGCTTGATGTTTTGAAGTGTACGTAGCCCACTCGAGGAAGCTCGGGTCAAAAGGAGACAAAAGTAGGCCGGCCGGCCTAGGATGGTGGCCGGCCGGCCAGACAATTTCTGGTTTCCGTCAAATCTTCTGCGGGCCATAACTTTTGCTCTTGATCTCCGAATTGGGCAAACCAAAAGTCCATTTTGGCTATCTCGGAGAGGGCTTTTCATCGTGAGCTCAAATGTAATATTTGGATAATTTATCTTCATGACCAAATCACTGCTTTCTTCATAGTTTGTGGTGATTTCTTTCATAATATGTACCCGCAATCAAAATATCACCAAAAGTTGTGGAAAGCCATTAGTCGATAAAAAGTATTCATTTTATTCTTGATTGATGGCTGTTATAAGCTGGTGTTGGTGGTAAAAGTGGTCATTAAACACCGCCAACAACAGCCGGCCGGCCCCCCTACTAGGCCGGCCGGCCTGCCTTGGCGCGCCCGCCACTGCACCTCGCGCTATAAGACTCCCCCCGTCCTAAAGACCCTATAAATACCCCTGGTGTCCGCAGAAACAAATCGCACCTCACTGATCCAAGAGATCCATTACTCATTTGTAGAAGTAGAGTTATTATTTGGGAGTTAGAGTAGAGTAGAGTCAGAGCTCTTCTCGAGGTTCCGAAGTCTTCTCGGAGTTTCGGTATTGTTCTTGTATCTTAACTCTTGTAGAATTACTCTTTATTTATTTAAATAATTATTTCTATAATTATTTAGTTTATTCTTTATTTATTTCTTATAGTAATTATTTTCTATTTAAGTTTATTTACTTAGTTAAGTTAGTGCTCATAATAGTCTTGTTGTGGGTTTCGTGATTGTGTCTAAGTAGTATGAGTGAGTGCTTTGCCGAAATGGAGTTCGCGCTTAGTGAAAGCTATGCTACATTCTTAGATAGGGTTATTCTCTCGATCAAGGATAGTTCCTCTAGGGTAGTTGTAAGCGCAGTGCTTAGAACTATACCTATGCACGATTGGCGTGTGTATTTACGGAGGACGGTAGCCCCACGTGTGACAGGCGTGTTCAGGCCTTTGCAATCCGCCACGTTCAAAGGCAAGCCTACCGGGTTCTCAATAGTGGTTAGATCCCGGGGGAACTTGCAGTATTGGGGTTCAGTACCAACGCTGGCATGATGGCAGTGCTCCGAAACAACATGACTTGAGTGTGCATGACCTTAGCTATAGTATATAACCTTGTAGAATTAATTGCTAGAAGTAAATAGATGTAAGACTAACACCTAGGAATGTTTGTCTCTAACTCGTTCTCCGAATGTAACTTATACTATCTCTCTTATTTCCTTGGATTATATGGTGAGTGCCACCCATATATCATGTACCCCTTTTACCCCCATCTTAAGTAAGGTATCGTTATTTCACATAATAGTACCTACTTTGTTACAATTCAACTTCCTATCGCTCTACTTCCCTGAGGAAAATATAAATACGATAACCCTGGAATACTCCAAGCTGAAATGCTACAATGGTGTTCCGTGCGCTTGCGGAATTAATGGAAAATTAATTATGCACATATTCACCGCCAACAGTGAGCCCGGTGAACGAGCCTGTAGAAATAAGGTTTGCATTCTCTTGTTTGATGTTTCGATTCCCTTCATCAACTTTTTCATTGACATCATACTAGTTACTAGTAGTTATTTTTTGCTGCTACCAACCTGCATGTAGGGATCATGTAGTAGTAGAAAGCGTGCTGCAGCATGGGCGTGAGCGAGCTGGCACTAAGTTGAGTTTTGTTGTGAGCCCGGGGGTAGCAAAAATGATCCGTAGCGAGGTTGAGGATGAGATGTCAGAATTTGATTTCTTTGGTGACATTATGTGGGACATAGGGCTCCAGGAAAAGCAGTATTAGTTTTGTTGTTTGATGTTTCTATTTCTTTCTTGGCCTGTATTGTCGAGTTCTTCTTCTTCCTGAAAATGAGTATTTATTAGTCAAGCTTTGGATCTCTATCTAGGATAGAAGTCATCAAGAGGAAGATGAAGGCCACGGCCGACGACCAGGGAAGGAACACGCGCATGAAGGACAGCGGGGAACTAGGAGACGAGGCCATGAGAATGGTCCATGAACGGATGGGGATCATTCACAGGGATCTCCTGAAGCTCATGGAAAATTCACACACGGAACTAGTGGGGCTTGTTCGGGGGAAACATGCAGCTCAACGGAATAGAACGCAACAAGATTGTCTCAATGTGCGACATGGAGGTGGCAAACCTGGAACAGTGTAAGCATATTATATCACACCCAGACATTCCATGTTTGTGAACAATTCTCGTAGATTAATGCTGGTTGTTCCAATGAATAGCTTGGTTTAGGCAAATTTGTATGATAATGGAAGAGATAATGGAAGAATCTGTACAACGAGAGGAACCACCGTCTCCTGGTCGTGCTGTTCGTGAAGTTGTTCAAGCAAGTACCTTTCTTGAAGTTGCGGACCTTCAACCGAAGAAAAGAAACAGAGGTTCCGTTTCTTCCCGGTTGGAAGCACTGATGGCTGAACTTCAGCGCAAGAAAGCCGAAAGTCAACAAGTTGAACAAATAGTTGAACAACAAAGGAGGGAGATTGATGCCTTGCAGAAGAAGCCCACGATGCAAGAGACTCAAACCGCATTCTTGATGCCCAGTTAGAGGACTTAAGGAATGAATCAGCACGAAAGGCAACCTTGATGGCCTCTCTTATTTCTAAATTTCAAGGGGAAGGTTAGGTGCATCCTTCATCTCTGACATCTGAATGATGATCTTCATTTCTAGTCTGATTGGTTTTGGTGGATTACGGAACTCCTCTATGTGGTGTGTTGTGCTTATGGGCACCATTTGTACTGTGGCATGATTTCATGATCTGGACAGAATGTGAAATTTGCCATCATTTTGGTTTAAGTGTCATTTATATCTGACTCATCTATGTATCTAACAGTTGATTAATTCGGCATATGTTTGTGACGATCCAACCTGATATGATTTGTGACAAAATAGTTGGACCGCAAATGGGCCTGCGTGGACCAGTATAATAATGGCACGAGACCTTCCGTAACGCGAAACGTGGACAAATTAAAAAATGACACGTGGGCCAATGGCAGAGTGACACATGGTGCTGTAGAACAATGACACGTGGACCAAAAAGAGAGTGCCACGTGGACCTTTTAAAAAAACAACATATGGACAAATGGGAAAATGACATGTGGACCAACAGGATGATGACACGTGGATAGCCATGTCATCCTGCCATCGTGGTAGTGCTACCATGTCATCTTGCCAACATGGCGTTGTTGCCACGTTGGAAGCCATGTCATCGCGCCACCATGGCAGTATACGTATACGATGTACGGGGAATTTTATGACGTTTTGGGATCCGCCCCCTCACCACAGCAAAAGGTCATAAATCATGACTGACCACGCTCGACTGCTGACGGACCCTAAAAGGTCATAAATCGCAATTTATGACAAAATTTTTGTCACTACAAGCAGTCGGTGACGCGTTAAGAACGTCACTAATCAGCATATTTGTTCTAGTGAAAGTAAGTGAAATCCTTGGCAAATACACGGGCGCAATGCCTGCAGCATTCATCAAGCCTGTAGTATTTAACTTTTTCGCATCTCAGCTCGTCCTGCTCCTCTGCAAATTGGCTGTTAAATTATATAATCTGAATAACTCACAATTCATGATCAAAATCTACCACGTACCTGCATAGGTGATGGACAGGAGTGTACAATTCAAGATTGCAAGAAACATAGAAATGGCGATCAGGTGTGCTTTTTTTTGTTGTGCTCATGTAAAGAGCTGCCATGGTCCACTTGATAGAAGAATTGTTGTATTTCTTCTTCTGCTTCTATGTGCACTAGGCACACTTCTTTATTTGATGGTGTTTTTATAGAAGCGGGAACATATCTTAAAAATTAATTGTTCTGTTGTCCATATGTGTGTCAATGTTCTCATATCCTGGCTCCAAGTTTTGATATCTTCAGGGATACTAATAAAAGCAACCACATCCTCATACGGATCCAATTTTTGCTTCAGCCAAGTATTATAGAATTGATTGCTTTCTGTTACTTCGCATCACAAATTTTAGTTTCTTTTTGTCGTCAAAGTGACACATGAAATAAATATGATCACATCAATCTTCACTTTTTTGCAGATATTGATAATTTATTAGATTTAGGTAAAGTAAGATATCTTGCAATGATTATAAGTTTATTATTCTTATATTCTATTCATTTTTAGTGGAAGGAAATCTTTTCCTTGGACCCGATAGTAAACAACTTTTGTCTTCTACGTACACCTCTACATCTGGTATAATAAAAGCTTTAGCAACCCCACACAATTATAAATTGCACAACGGCTGTTGGATCCACTAGTACAGATCTGCTGATTAATGATGATTTTACTGTAGATTCATCACTATATTTGTTGTTTTTCCCATTTTCGGCCAACTTTATGATGTTTTTCGTGGTCTGTCACTAACAAGCCTCATTTGTGACGAAAATCCATATAAATCAATGAACACTATTGTCCGGTGTCGCCGGTTTACTGTCCTGGACAGGTTCTGAGTGGTCGATTCGTCACTAAAATCTCGTTTCTAGTATGGCGAACAACGGCGACCCACAATTTTCATCATGACCCAACCCCACAGGCATTTTTGGCCGACGTGGCATCCTAGTCAGTAAGAGAGGGCCCATGTGTAAGCTTCGTGGGCTCACGGTCAGACCATTTTCGTCACTAAAATTTTCTTTGACCGCGTAAAAGACCACAAGGCGTACAGGAAAGGGCAACTGGGACCCACAGATCTGAAGACGGGTCCCAAGACCAAGTAGTTTTTAACATTTAATTAATTTCCCACCGTGGTGATGCCACGTGCGCACGATGCAATACTACACGGGCCTACATGTCAGTAAACATTGGACCCACAACTTTCGTCATAAACCCGCCCAAGGGCGTTTCTGGCCTATGTGGCATTCTGGTCAGCAAGATGGGGCCCATGTGTCAGGCCCCACGGCCCCACGGTCAAACTATTTTCGTCACTAAAATTTTGTTTGACCACGTCAAATGCCACAAGGCGCACAACAAAGGGTAACTGGGGCCACGTATCGGGAGACGTGGGTTTCTACATATCTAAATCCCGTGCAGTTCTGTGGCCTCTGATTGGTCGAGTTACTGTTCATCAATTTCCATCGTCGATTTGCCAGTCATCACTTCTCCATCGTTCATTCTTCCAGGAACGAGCATGCAAGCACCGATTCATGAAGCTTCAAATTGGTGCCAGCAAACCGTGGGCAGTCGAGCTCCAGTCCGGCAGCCTAGCTCACCTGCTCCATACGACAAGTTCGGCACGGCCCTAGGGTTGGCACCCATTCTGTTATACAGCAAACTATATGAATCCACATAATTCACAGAAGATATGTTTATTTCAATATTCTTTTTCAATGTCTTGTTCGGCCAAATGTATGTCCTTGCTAGAACTGTGGTATCTAGGACACTTCTCCACCGTTCAAATGTACTTCATATACTGATATGAGTTTTCTTGAGCCTTTTCAAACACTTATTTCCCCCCAGATATTGGTGAAAGAATGTCAATTTTGTTTACAATGTTGAACATGACTACAGAAGCGAGGCAACGCCGCGCTCTGTTTCTAGTATATATTTAAAGCCATACACCAATAATTCAACCAATCAACTATTTGTTGGTATTTCTTAACGTCACAGATAAATCCGCAAGCGTACGGAGAATACCGTTGTAGCACTTCACCCGTGAGTATTCAAGGGTATCGTTATTTATATTATCCCAAGGGAACGGAGTAGAATTATCTACTAGTCTAGCTGGTCCAAGGACACGAGGAAGGATGGTAGGTATGGGTAGAGAGGATTCCTATGGATGAAGTTCTATCTGGAACAAGGAAGAGTAGACACAGCAGGGCTGTCACCACCTACCGGCAAACTCCCCTACTAGGACACGTGACACTAGGGCTATTAAGTCCCTAGGTGTCGGTGCTAAGAAACCGGCCGACAAGTAAATTTGTAACTACGGCGCCTAACAATCTTCTATGATGGCGAGGGTTTTGCGAGAGAGGCGAGATGTATACTGGTTCAGGCAATCGATGCCCTACGTCCAGTTCGTGGGTGGTTCGTGTTCCGACTTGCAGAGGGGAGCTACAAGTGTTGATGAGGGAGGAGAAAAACCCCAAGCCTCTTCGTGTGTATTTCTATGTCTGTTGTCTATCTATCCGGGGATCCGATCCCTTCGCCTCACGCACCCAGCTCTCCTTTTATAGTCAAGGAGTGAGCCGGTTTACAAATGGGAACGGGGCTTTCGAGTTGTGGGCTAGCGCGGCTACACGCCGCACTAGTCTGAACCCTATCTGCCACTGTGGCCCTAGTCAGGCGGCGTCCTGTCAGCCCGGTCGCCGGGCAGGTAGTCGAGATGTCAACCCAGACTGTCGCGGCCGTCTTGTCGCCGGTCCGGTCTTCGTCCCTGTTCAGGGTGATGATGATGTCGTAGCCATCCCGCTGCTGTACTCGAGGTGTCAGGCGGCGCCGCGAGATGGGACGGGTGCCACTGTGCGGGTCACATCGCGTGCCTGCAAATATATGAGTTGCTGGGTAGAGTTAAGGCTCCCCAGCTACTCGTCGTAAATGCCTGTCCTCCTTGTCAGAGGAAAATCTTCTCGACGAAGTCTCCCAACTCGGGGTCGGGCGAAGCGCGGCTTGTGGGCCCGCTCGACTGGGAGTCGGGCGAGGCGGAGTTCGGGGCCCCACCCGACTTGGGGTCGGGCGGGGCGGAAGTCGTGGGCCCGCCCGATTGGGGGTAGGTCGAGGCGGAGTTCGTGGACCCCACCCGACTCGGGGTCGGGCGGGGCGGAAGTCGTGGGCCCGCCCGACTGGTCGGTCGGGCGAGGCGGAACTTGTATGTGCCCTCGGGGTCGGCCGTGGGCCCCTCGAGCGCTCTGTTGTCATGCACCTGTTCCTGTGGGCCCTACACAATTAAGCTGAGACGGTTAGCGGGATTAAGTATCCTAGATCAGGATACCCTGATTTGGGTATCCGTCAGTAGCCCCCGAGCCTGGGCGGCGGCCGGGGGTCGTGGTCGCCGTCGAGGCTTGTTGTTGTCTCTCCGAGGGTATTTTCGTACTACTCTTACCGGTGGGTGCGCGCGAGCGCACCCGCCGGGTGTAGCCCCCGAGCCTCGGTACAAGTGGTTTACTTGTGCCGAGGGTGGCAAAAAAGGTTTTCCTGAGACCACGCAGTAGGTCCTTGTTTGCGAATGCGAGCCCCCGAGTCCTCGCTCGATGCGCGGATCCGTCCGAGGGTCGTTTCGTCTTTTTGTTTCGTCCGTACCCGCGCGTCTTTACGATAAGACGGGGCACGCGTGAGCCGGCCACGTCATTCCTCGGTGGTTCGATGCGTGGTGCTCGTTTAAGCTGCAAACGGGTGTGTCCGAGTGAAGGCCTCGGCTTGCCCTTCGCGGGGATCCGATTGAGACTAGCTGGAGTCAGCCTCATTAAAATCCGAGTTCCTGCCTTTTTCGATCGCCGACTCCTTTCGCTCGGAGTCAGTGGGCTCGATGCCCTCCCTCGATGGGTGATCAAGGTTGAGGTTTTTTAGACTCGGACTCGGACGCTACCGTCAGAGGCCCATTGTACTACGGTGTACGGGTTGCGGTCGCTGGGGACCCCTCTTTGGTGGCCCCTCACTTAGTTTTGCCCTGGAGCGGCCGTTCGAACCCTTTCGCGGGGCCGGCCTTCGAACTCCTGGGCCGAAAACTGGGCCGTCGGGGCGTTTTCAGCCCCTAGCCTTTATTACCTGTGGGCCCGGCCGGGATTCCAAGCCCGCCTGGGCCGTCATCGTGCGTCGTGGAGACGCGACGGTTCGCCTTCCGCGCGGATCGAGGCCACGATCTGTCTTCGTGCGGTAGTGGAGCGGGCCATGATGGCGATTTTTAAGGCACCTGCACCTGTTAAATCGCGAAACAGGGAAGGCGCGAGAAACGAGGCGTCGTGTGAACGCGATAACTATAAAGAAGGGATGAGCCTAACCTCATTTGCCTTACCAGGTTTTCGCAACCTTTCGCATCCACCGCCGCTCGCCCTTGCACAAACCGCTTCGTCTTCCTCGCCTCGCTTGCTCTCCAACTTCCCTTCGTTTCGCCGTCGCTCCGCGTCCCTAGTTCGCATTCGCCATGGCGGATTGGAGCCGGTCCAACAGCACCAAGGGGAACCTCGATGCCCTGGTTGCGCGCGGCCTCCTGATGCCCCTCACCGCGGAGCATGAGTGGCTGGTTCCCGGGGAGGAGAGGATCCCATCGCCGCCGGACGGCTACATTGTCTCCTTCCGCTCCTTCCACGAGCGCGGCTTCGGCATGCCGCCTCTTCCCTTCCTCCGCGGCCTGCTTCACCACTACAAGTTGGAGTTGCAGCACCTCAACCCCAACTCCATCCAGCACATCTCCGCCTTCGTCGCCTTGTGCGAAGGTTTTTTGAAGATTCGCCCCCATTTCCACCTTTTCAAGTACTTCTTCACTCTCGCGCTCCAGACCAAGAAGGACGCGGAAGGGAATCCGCGCGCCGTCCCAATCGGCTGTGCTAGCTTCCGGCTCCGGGGCACCCGGGCCCGCGAGTACATCACCATGGCCGTCACCGACACCAACAAGGGTTGGCACGAGAGG
>RWGY01001081.1:0-19237 GCA_007726485.1 Eragrostis curvula | reverse complement strand
CTTGGCCACCACGAAGCTTCGAATTCCACTGCCAAGGCTTAATTTGCATGCCTTCAACTTGGATTTGAGTTGCAGGACTGCGGTTGAACTTTGATTTGCTTTGTTTGGGCTCGATTTGGTGGACATTGTGTCATCAACTGCGCTGGCTTTGCTAGGCTCTGTTTGGTGGATTTATTGTATTATTCACATATCATGGTTTACCAAAATTGATGTACCATCGTATTTGTATCTGTGTTGTGTAGCAAATCAGTGTAACATATGAATGAATCTCTTGGACATTTTTTTAATTAAATCAATTGCAGGAGATTATTCGAAAGACCAATTGCAGGAGATTGATGTGCCTTCTTGAATCAATTGCGAAAGAACTGAGTCCACGATGGGATTAAGCGGTTTATAAAAAAAGGGATTGGTTCTGATTAATTGTAGTTACTTAATTTGTTTTAGTGCAGAATTTCACGACGTCCTAATTCTGTGACATTGGTTAGAGTAATGACATTGTATTTGTGAGTCATTTGGGATATGGTTGAGCTTGGAACGACATATTTTGATGTGCTATATTTTTGGACTTATAATGATGCAACCTTTGTCCAAATTAACGTGTATAAGACTGAATATTAACATGGAACAATCTATATGGTTGTGTAATGCAATAGAAAACTTAAGGTTGGATCTTACCATCAATGTATTTTTTTGAAAAGTAATGTTGAGAAATATCAATTAAGATATTGTAAAAAAAATGCTTGTAAATTTTTGGTTATCCGTGGCAGCGCACGGGCATCTAACTAGTAAATTATGAACTATATATGTGATATAATTAATTTCATAATAAATATTTATTTATATGAAGAGTGCACTAGTGTAGGCCCATAAGAACGAGGACACTTGTTATGAATTAAAGAGTGAATATCTAGAAAGTCTGTTTTTTGGTTGCATTGTTACCATATTTGTTGCTATTAGAGGTTTTTGCACACTACATAAATAGTAGACTCTCTCCCTAGCAACCACAAGCTATAAGCTAAGAGTAAGCAAGCCTGGACACCGTACCATTGGTTTATCAAAAGTTTGCGTGATTCGCATTTGATTGATTAATTTCGACGTAAGCATGCGCTTCTGTGTTACTGTTGTGGATATGTTCGTGCATTTCCTGCGGTCATTCTTCTTCTTATTGATCTTGTTATTAACTCTTTGATTAGCTACTTCCTCGTCCCAATATAGTTGGCATTCTAGCCCTGGGCACGGAGATTGGAGATTAAGAGTAAGAATAAAGTAGGTGCGCAGGAAACGAGGAGGAGAGAGATAGAGATAGAGGTGTATTGAGAAGAGAGAAGGGCGTCTCGAAAATAAGGATGCCAAGTATTTGGAAAAACTGAACGAGGCTAGAATACCAAGTATTCTGAGACGAAGGAAGTATTTCTTGATTAAATTTATATGATTTAAGTACTATATGTGTTTACTGCGGTCAAAAGAATTCTGCGTAGTAATCACTGTACCCATAATTAATTCGAAACGTGCTGGCATGTCCTTTTCATGACCACATGGATTAGACGGTTAGTAGGTTATTAGGGCGATAATGCAACTGCCCTCTATTGTCTCCTTTAGTTCCTCCACTGTTTATTAGACATATCAATGTGTACATTTGCATCCACCAGTCATATAGCTAGATCTGGTCAATTCTTTCCCTAAGCTAGCTAAATACAAGTACAGACATCACATTATCAATTTCGAATATTTCCAAACAACTTTCAAGGGCTACCTCCATCAGCGCGTGTGTGTTTGGGTCCACCACAGCCAGCCCAGGATCCAAGGTCAGTCACCAAGGTTCCCTCCGCGAAGTCGTTGCCGATGCTGGTGATGCTAAATGCTGACTTGGGCCGCTGCCGACAGGTTCGACAGTGTAGTTACATCATACATCGTCCCTGTAGGAAACAACAACTAGTAGTATGTTACAAAATGTACTTGGGTCTATTTCATATATAGTGACCATGTTGATGCATGCATGACACGGAAGACGCGGGCAAGAAAGGGGCCAGTGGCATTTTTTTTTTTTTTTTTTTTGCGTCGCATTCGCATAGCCGAGGCTGCTGACGCGCGTTTTGGTTACTAAAATATTGTTGCAGCTTGTGACTCCTTGAACCAGACGTGCTGATGTGTCGCAGGCCACGGCAACGAGGGCCAAGATGGCTCGGCTCCGTTTTGGATGGAACTGTATTTGTGCTTTGTGAAAGCAAAGCAGTGCCTGGGCAACTAATTTACAAGCAGTCAAAGCGCAATGTTCAAAAACTAGTTAAGGTGCACATACATATGTGGATGTTGCATGAGGTCCAACTGTTGAAAATTAAGCTCCTCAACTAGTCACTCATCGGAGAGCCGCAGCAAACGTGTCGGCCAAAACGTACGACGACCATGGATCGAGTTGGAGTACAGGTGGGAGAGAGAGTGAGGCGAGCTTCACGGAATGCTGCGATGCCCGGTGCCAAACTAGCAGCCGACTGACGACAGCTGTCGCCGTGAACCTGTTTTACAGTGACCATGTTGATGGATACGCCCTCTGTCCCTTTATGTAAGGGAGTGAGGCGTTTTTCATTTATGCCAAATATGAGAGACTGGAGAATATGGGGACCACACGTATGAAATTTTTCTCCACCACCGCACAACATCTCTCCTGAGCCGCTCCTCATCCTGTCGCCACCGCGTGTCCGCTGCCACCAACGCACTGCACGCCCGGCCCCTCCGCCACACGCCTGCCCCTGCCTCCGCCGCCGCATGCCCGCCGTCTCCCGCAGAAGGTCACTGGCCCTCTCATGCACAAGGTCGGCCATGGAGAAGCCCAGCGCGGCCGCATCTGCCCCAACGAAGACGGATCACCGCCGCAGTCACAAGCTCGCCGGCACCTCCATGTCTAGGTGGCGGGATGCGATTGGGGTTGTCATCGCCCGCATCTTGCCCCTACCGCCGTCACCCGCATCTTGCCGCCCACCGCCATGGCCGCGAGCTCTTGTATCCCGTCGCCTCTGAAATCCTCATCGCGCCCTCCAAAGCCGCCACCATGGTTGCGACTTGCGAGCTCGTGAAAGCAGCTGCAGGGGTGAGGTCATAGCTGCCGCCGAGCCCCGCCTCCTCCTGGCCGTGGCCTCCTTGGACCCCGCCCAGGACGACGAGCTCCTTGCCCTCGTCGCGCTCCTCGCCCAACGTGCAACTACATGGGCCTGGCTCTCCCTTCCCTTCCTATCGAAGCTTCTGGGCACCGTCCTCTCTTCGGAGGCGCCTTCCGCGACATCCTCACCCGCGTCCCCATCGCCGCCACGCTCATGTTGGCTTCCACGCGGCGAGGGCGGTCTGCGGTGGTGGCAAGCTTGCGCGAGCGGCGGCAGGCTCCGGTGATGGTGCGACGGGATGTGCTGGGTTGCTAGGTGGTGAGGGATAGAGAGCAATAATGTTGAGGGCATTTTTGTCTTTTCACTTTCCTACTTTTTTCCCCTTGAAAAATCCCCCAATAGTCTAAAGCATAGGCATCATGGCTTCCTCGTCCGGACAGCGTTTTGAGCGACGTGGCCACGTCCTGGCGCTAGCACACGCCTTTACCGGCCGTGGCCACCTTGTTCAGCGAGCACGTCACGGTGGCCTTTTTCTGTACGTCGGTTCGTGTTGCTGATCGCCCGTTCAGTGGGCCGTCATCA
Source organism: Eragrostis curvula (assembly GCA_007726485.1). Taxonomy (NCBI): domain Eukaryota; kingdom Viridiplantae; phylum Streptophyta; class Magnoliopsida; order Poales; family Poaceae; genus Eragrostis; species Eragrostis curvula. Next base: position 15,560 of record RWGY01001081.1, on the reverse strand, counting down.
CGATCCCTTTTGTGGCCCGTTGCGGATTTCAGTGGGCCGTCATCGTGGTCGCCCGTTGGACACAGGCTGACATCAATTCGTTGGTGCACCAGGCCCGGGCCATTCCAGTTTTAGACGCTCGACTGGTGTCTAGCCATCAATTCGCAGGCAGCACCGTTGTGGTGTCGGATTGAGCAATGAACGGACAGCACTATTCCACGTTGCCAAGTCTATTTCCATAAGCGTTATTTTTATTTTTTTACACTGCGATCCACAAAGCATATACTGTAGTGTGTGTTGCTCTGGCAGAACAAATGATGGAGCAGTCAGCAGTGTGCGAGACCAATCTTTATCTGCCAAATTATTCCACCAAAACGATTCCTTCCAATTGAGCATACGCGGCGGAGCGCGTCTCAATTTCTAGTGGTACATAGGTGGTTAGCACGAAGGGTTATTCGAGGTGCACGGTACCGAGGCTATGGGAGATCACAGGAGGATCCGTTGTTTGGTTGGTCCACCAATCCAAAGGTTGGTCAGGCCAGCAAGATACAAATGGAAGTTTCATCCTGGATGAGAATGGCAGGTCCCAGGGCTCAATAAGTTAAGATGAAACACACATTTTTCAATAGCTTTTTAATTAAGGAGAATACAGCGGCACATGCGTAAATAGCATATATCATCACTCGTGTATGTCAATCTATCAAGGTAACTCAAATGTCTTAACAAACATTTGAATAAAAATATTACATGTTGTAGTCTTCAAGCAGGATAACGGGATGGTGGTGGCGGCGTTGGTGTGCGTAGATGTATACTGAAAAGGGCAATAAGTGTCCGTTACCCTTCCCTTAATTATACGTTCAAGATTTGTACGCGGGTTAGGTTTTTGCAAAGAAGAATTGAGACCAGAGGCCTGGGCTGTGGGCCTAGGTTTCTTATTCTCACGCAGCTTGTTTTGTCTCGTGAGCTGCTCATGAGCTGGCTCGAGTTGGTTCGTTAAATTAACGAGCTAAAAACCTAGCTCGGCTTGAATAAAAATTAAAATGAGTCGAACCAAGTCGAGTCGAGTTTGCTCCGAGCTGAACTAGCTTACGAGTTGTGAGTTTTATTGTCAACGCTAGTCCCAGCTAAAGCGTTGCCTTATGCTCAACGTGCTCGTGGTACACGCAGCTGTAGGACTTGGATCGCCGTTACCCGTTTCCACCTCCACGAACTCCACTGTGCCCCACCGCCCAGCAGAACGCACCGGAAATCTTGAGATGTCAGCGCGCCAGGCATGCGGCATGGGCACTGGGCACCCATGCGCAGAGTTCCGGCGCCAGTCCAATTTTGCCGATAGCCGTGCTGCTACATCTGGGCAGTGTTGCTTTAGCATTTAGCATTTAGACCTGTCACATTAAAAAGAATTTTATTATTTAAGAGTACTAAATAAAATTTAATGACAAACCTTTTTACAGATAGGTACATCTTTACGAGACGAATCTAACGAGCCTAATTAATTTATATTTTGTTACAGTGATGCTACAATAATGCTACAGTAACCAGCGTCTAATCACGGTTTACCTACCCTCGTTAGATTCGTCTCGCGATTTAGACCAGGGGTTCTGCAGTTGTTTTGTAATTAAACTTTATTTAATACTCTTAAATGATAAGATTCTTTCCTCTAAGTTTTAGACCCCATGCAACGAACGCCCCTGGTCTTTGGAAACATCCAAAGGATCAGGGTTTAAATCTCGTGGGAGGCTAAGAAACCGCCGGTCGCAGACGAACGAAAACCGTGAAAACCGCGAGAAAACCGCATAAGCGATGAATTTGAATTTGATTTTGAAACCATGCGGTTTCCGCGAAAACCGCACAAAAACCGCGGGGAAACCGTGAGAAACCGCGGTTTTCCTGGATAAACCGTGGACAGGGAAAATAGGAGAAAATGAAGTAAAAAATTGAAAATTTTGACATGCCTTTGCTAATTATTTACAAATAGCATCATGCACGAAAACACAATATGCAATGCATCCATTACATTGACAAATACCATAGATCAAACATATGAAGTCCATCTTCCACAGAATGCTAAGTGTGCTGCTTGAACCGAGTGGCACACCCCCCTTTCTAAAGAAGTTTGCAATACTTGTACCTTGTTCCTTGGGTCCTTGGCCACACGCCACAGCACAAGGGACGAGCAGCATACGCCTAGCCGAGCTTGGCGCTTGACCATGGGCCAGCTGCGGCGAGTCGTCGGTGCGGCTGCCGCGGAAACCGTACGGAAGACGCGGAAACCGAACGGAAACCGGCGGAGGCAGGCGCGTCGAGGCAGACGGGCCCTGAGGCGGCGTTTTGCAGCGGTGATGCGCGCAGGGGTGGCGATTGGCGGCGGATCGAGAGCTGCTCGCGATGGGGATTCAGTTACAGTCGAGGAAGACAGTAAAACTGCCCCCGTGACTCTGGATAGAAGAGGATAAGGTTACTTCTTTTTTTCCCTTTCCTTCTTTTCTTCCAACATTTTTTTTGCCGACCAAACCTATGTTTTTTCGTGTTCTTGTTCACAAATGGTCTTATTCGTCGCTACGTGTAGAAATTTTTGTTTCAAATTTTGTCAATTTTCAAAAAAAATTCAAATTCAAATTCGGATTTCGTGATACGGCTCAAAAACCGCGTCGTCACGGCGGTTTCCCGCGCGGTTTCTCGCGAGATTTCGAACATGCAAAGGATAGCGAGCAACATTCATCTTCCAGTCAAATCCTCGCACACAATGAGCTTTACAGATCTCAGCACGGGACAGCAGGAATTGGGTGCGGCCTATCTGCACGCGTTGTTTAACCTAGTCCCTTACATAAAGGGAGAGAGGGAGTAACACGAAGGGAAGCGGTAGTTTTCGTTAGGCCTGTTCATCGCTGGTTTGGAAAAACCGGGCAAAGAAAAACCGGCTGCCGGCTGGACACTTGAGATGGACAGTATCTGTAGTTAAGTACCGAGCTGCCAGTTTGAGCAATCCATGGATGAACACACTGACTTTTGGTGATAAACTTGTTGGAGCGTGCTTGTGACTGTTTGAACCATGTGTCGCGGCCCACGGCAACAAGAGGGCCTAGTAAGGCTCGGCTCCGTTGTGGATGGGCCTTGCAGTAACCGTCACGTCGCCGGGTCGGCCGGAGGCGGCCGGCCGTCTCGTGTGTTTACGTGGAGCGGGTTCAGTTCATCATGCATAGCGCGTGCGTCGAGGAGGGTGTTGCACGCGGAGACGTCCGTCGCGCCCGCCATGGTCGGCGGCGACATGGGAATACCCAGCGGAGTTGCCGCGTGAGGTGCCTCGCCACGAAGCACGCATGACACGAGGACTCCTTCAAACAAGCATGCAACGTCGACATATATGTGCACCTTACTTCAAGACTGGCCGCGTCCGTCCGAGGCGCGCGCTCGGGCAGCCGGACAGAATGCCAGCCAGTGTGCGCCATGGTCTCAACGCTACACTTGGCAATGCATATGGACTGTGCAGAGCTGGGATGCCCTTTATTTAGACTCGCGCAGGAGTGGGTGGAGCGTGACCGTGTCCGCACGTCCACCATGTTCTCGTATGACTGCTTGCTGGTCATAGTGTACTGTCGACGGGTCGTGTCGACCGGGGGATGCAAGCAGGGCTCAGGTGCCTGGATGGAGAGTGGTTGTGTGGCGCCTAACATCGTCACCTCGTCAGTTCGTCAGGATGTAAACGTGTTTACTGAAGGGCTTTTGTCCTTCTGAAAGAAAAACATGCGGGAAAACGCTTTTCATGTCATGGATTGGATGGTGAAAGAGAGACGGTATCGTCTGACGTTAAGTACGTACGTACTGCACACGCTCACCTGGCAAGAAGTTGTTTGTTCAATGTCATGACCATTTTTCGTTTGTTTAGATGACTTGAGTTGTTCGTGGCTGATGAAGTTGTTATGCCTAATTCGGAACACAGGAATCAAGCGAAGGGAAAGAGCAGCTGGAACCCTCGAAGGGGAAAACAGGTCGCTGCCGCCGACATAGACCCGCTGCCTTGGCTTCATCGATCCTTGGCTTCGGCCCCTTAGGTAGTTATCTTGGCCACGGTGCAACTGGCCGCCGGCCCATCTGCTCACTCCCAGGTGCGACTGTGCGGGTCGGGCTGCATAAGTACGTCCTGTTTGGCGATGGTGCTGCGTCTATCGCCGTCCCCACTCTGCCCCCTTTGGAACGCAGAATTTTTACAGAAATTGTACAAAAATTTCACAAGAATCGATTGACTGTTCACAGAAAAAACGCAGGAATAAGAAAAAATCCCGCATTTTAAAGAGGGACTTAGTATTATTTTATCTTCTGAGTTCATTCCCGTGCGTCGCGCGTCTCGTACTCTCAAAAATTTCGGCGCCGACAAGTGGGCCCAATCTCGCACACGCGACGCGGCCCACCCCATCGAAAAGAGAGAGAAAAACGCATCGGCTCGCTCGCTCGACGGCACCGTGGCTCTCGCGCGCCCCCGTCCGCCTGCTCCCGGACGCTGCCTTCCCCTCCCCTCCTCAACCCTAGCCTCGATGAGGATGAGCCGGCGTCCGCCGCCGTACGAGGCCCTTGCCCCGTCCGAGCCAGCTCGCCCGCGTCCGCCGCCGTCATCGACACCCTGCCCAATCGGCGGCGGAGCAACCGCACCCATACGCGCGGAGGCGGCGCAGAGCGGGCACCACCCGACATCTGTACAAGGGATGCCAAGGTCGACTGCCTCAAGCCATGGATATCCACAAGTCACTCCACGGCACCGACGACGTCCCCGCCGACATGGTCGCGGCAAGTCGCTGGACGCGGCCACCGCCCCCGTCGTCTCCTTCCTCCAGAACCCGCAGCTCATGCAGTACAACATCCACATGCTCCAAGAGATCTGCCTGCTCGAGCTACAACAACTGGAAGTTTTTTGGGGCAACAGCTGGGAATTTCTTGGGGACCTAGCGCCTTAAGCAACATCTGATCTTAGATTGTCCGCAAACATTGAATTATCATGTATCTTTCTTAACTTCTGTTTGTAACACAGGTGTTTCGACTCTAAAGTGGACTTCTATCTGAAATGAGCAGAAAGCATCAGTTATGGCATGGTATATACTGATAGAGATGTACATCTTTTTCTTGAACTAAAAAGGAGCATCGATTATGGCATGTCAAATATACAGGTAGATATATTTTCTTCCTGGTGTCATTTTATATAACTAGCAGCCTTAATATTATGTTCCCTGGATTCACTGAAAAAAATAAAATATCTGCAAAGCAAAGAGCATAGACCTTCTTTTGTTTGCACTGGAATTATTACATGCCCTTTTTTCACACACTGGAAAGCTGTAAGATTGATTTCATTTTAACAATTCCATGCATAGACTTACATTTTTCGCACTGGAATTATTACATGCCCCTTTTCACACACCAGAAACATTAGTTATACTGTTTATCAAATTATTAAGTAGGGAATCTAATGTCTGTCGGATGAAACTTCTGAATGTTTTACTCTGGTATAATTAGATTGGGGAAGATATGTGCCTCCTGTTCGGTACATGGTACTTGTTGTGCTGCTGTGTATAGCATAGCTTTACTGCAATATATCCTGATTAGGTTCTTCTTTAGGTGTATGTGCTTCTCCATCTAAGTATGTTATTTTGGTTCCCTGGTACCATGAGTGGGAGTAACGGGAATAAGAAGTATAGGGGCTACCTGCCTAATCGATAAATATAATTTGTTGCTTGCTTGATTTATGCATTATAGATCTGGTACCATGAGTTTGAGCAACGGGAAGAAGTATATAGGGGCTATCTGCCTTGGATAGTCGATATTGATCAGGCGCCTTGGATGTTTTTGTTAAACATTACACTGTTTCTTGCTATTTTAATTGATAAAGTTGTGATACTTATAGTGGTGGATTCGGCCGGGTGTTTACTTCCTTAAATAAATTTGATTGTTGATTGCAACAGGAGTATCATAAGCGGGTTCAAATGTATATATTTGCAGGTATGATTGTTACCTCAGCATTGATCATATGGAGGGATTGATGGTTGCAACTGGGAGTGAGTCCCCAGTGGTGGTGGTTCTCTCTGGCAGCATGGAGCCTGGATTTAAAAGGGTTTGTTACCTTCTTGCAGAACTTGTCAATTAGCATGATGTCATATGTTTTTAATGATTTGCACACATGATGCAAACTTAAGTATATGCTCAACCAGTTACAGGGGAAAGAATATTTTTTTCTGTGGTCAACATAAATGCCATAAATTGCTGCACAAAGTGGGGCATTTCTATTCTGTTTTCATTTGAATGGATTGTGGTTCCTTAGCTAATACTAGCTTCTAAATGGGAATCGGGTGTATGATTGCATTGTCTTCAGAACCTTGAGCTATAAAATTCTGGCCTCAACCATACATCGAGTTTTTTGCTTGGAAGGTTTGTTTCATCTTTGTGTTGCATGTTACATACTGTGTAGTTTAACCTTGGGAGCTGGTTGCCTGCAAACTTATGCCGTGGTAGCTTTGAACACTACGGGAAACCGGCTGTTTGCCGGGTGCCCAACGGTTTGCCGAGAGCAAAACCACGGGCACTCGGCAAACAACGCGTTTGCCGAGAGCAACACTCGGCAAACAATGGGCACTCGGCGCAACGGAATCTACCGAGAGCAAACCGTCGGCACAAAAAAACACTCGGCAAACCTTTTATGTTTGCCGAGTGTCAGTTCATAAGCTCTCGGCAAACCACCAAGAAGCTCTCGGCAAAGAGCGGACTCTCGGCAACATTTGACGGCCGTCAGAAATTCGCGACGCCGTCAGGAAGGTGGGGCCAGATTGAACGTTTGCCGAGAGCCTCTGAGGACCACTCGGCAAAAAAAAATCATTTTACCGAAGGCAGAAGAGCAAGCTCTCGGCAAAGCCGGCACCCGGTAAAAAAAAAAACGTTTGCCGAGAGCTGCGCTCGGCAAAATATTCTTTGCCGAGAGCAGCTCTCGGCAAAGATATATTGCATGAATTTTTTCATGCATTAGATTAATTCAGATGAAAATCTTGTTAATTACAAAGTTGTATTAAATCTAAAGATCTACACTTTCTATTTTGGTCAAATGTTCATTCGAGAAAGCGACGGTAAAATTGTTCATAAACCATGAAGCTCCCATGTAGTTCACAGAAACTTCAATTGGTACATCTAAAATTGTGAACAATGTGGCTACAATTATATTTTGTTAAAAAATGATCAAAATAGAAGTTGTAGGTTTTCAAAAGTTACACATCTTTGCTGTTGAACACTTTTGAAGTTTGAATTTGCTTTGTCAACATAAAATACATATGAATTTCATGAAAAGCCAAAATTTGAATTTTACCAAAAATTTGGTGTAGAGAAATGGAGGAGATTTAATTTGTAGCTCTTTAGAAGTTATAGAAACTATGTACTTGACAAGTTACATAAGCTTCTTAATTGAAACCAAAATTTCAATGAAAACTACGTTTTTGAATTCATTTTTTGAAATTTGAATTTTGAAAATGATATCGGATGGAGAAATCGCAAAATAAAAGTGTTAGGTATGAAGAAGTTAGGAAACTTTGTAGTTGACGTTTTAGTTTGAAATCAAAATGTGCACGAAAAGAAATTAAAAAAAAGAAACAATTGTTTGCCGAGAGCTTGCTCTCGGCACACATTATGTTTATTAAAAAAAAAAAAAAGAATTTGGATCCGGACTTAGCCGCGCGCGGCCTTTCTTCCTCCTCTTTCTTCCTCCTCTTTCTTCCCCAATCCTCTTTCTCCACCGCCTCTCGCCGCGCCGCTCATCCCGCGCCGCCGCGCCTCGATTCCACGCCGCCGTGCCTCCATCCCGCGCCTCCCCTCCCCACCCTGGTCCCCAATCCCCGCCACCCCTCGGCCCGCCGCGCCACCCGCCGCCGCCACCAGATCTGCGCCGCCACCGCGCCGCGCCGCGCTGCTCCTCCACGGCCACCCGCCGCGCCACCCGCCACCGCCACCCGCCGCCGTCGACACTCCTCCACGCGCAAACCGCCCTCCTCCACCCCCTCCCCGGCTCTGGATCTTTGCCACGCCGCCGCCGCCGCCGCCCGCCGCGCCCCGCCTCCCCACCGCTCCGACGCGTCCAAGCTCCTCCTCCACCACCGCGGCTGGGCCCTGGACCTCGACCACCGCGGCTCGGCCCTCCTCCACCCCGCCTCGGCCCTGGACCTCGACGAGCTGCTGCTGCCCCTCCCCGCCGACGAGTTGCTGCTGCCCCTCCCCGCCGACGAGCTGCTGCTGCCCTGGACCTTGACGTCGACCTGCTGCCCGGCCACCTCGACGAGCTGCTGCTGCCCCTCCCCGCCGACGAGGTGCTGCTGCCCTGGACCTTGACATCGACCTGCTGCCCGGCCACCTCGACGAGCTGCTGCTGCCCCTCCCCGCCGACGAGCTGCTGCTGCCCCTCCCCGTCGACCTGCTGCTGTGTGCTGCTGTGTACCGGCCACCGTCGACCTGCTGCCCGCCGACGAGCTGCTGCTGCTGTGTGCTGCAGGTGAGCCCGGTTTCTTTTTTTTTTCATGTTATTTCTGCTGTGTGAAATGAAGTAATGAAAATGATTGGAAATATGAATTGTTTGCACTGAAATATGGAAATGAAAATGATTGAAATATGGAAATGAAGCAAAGAAATTTTGAAATGGTTGCAATGCAATGGGATTGTGAAATGCTTGTGCATGAAAATATGAAATTGCTTGGAAATGCTTGTGCTTGAAATTGCTTGGAAATGCTTGTGAAATGCCCCTCCATGCTTGTGCATGAAATGCTTGTGCTTGAAATTGCTTGGAAATGAAATGAAATGCTTGTGCATTGGGCAATTTAAGAGTTGGCCGAGCTACTTGTTTCATGAATTAATGAAGTATTTATGTTTATTTTGCGATGATGAATTTCTATCGGCATTTGAGGTAGCCGATGTTGTTCTAGTAGATGTGTATGTCGGCCATCGTGCCGTTCATTTTTCTTGCAGGTTTTGGGAACCTCTCTGTACAGGGGAGGTTCTGTCAAAATTTTGAATTAACGGCTTTATGTTTCATTCTTTGCAGGAGAGTAAGAGGCTTTTCCACCACCGTCTTCGACTCGGCACTTTGCAGACAGCAAGGTGAGATAAAAAAGCCCCTCTTTTTTCCATTCATGTCTGTAGGTAGAGCGTAACCTAGTTAGGCGTCTCCCGTTCGAAATAGATACACAGTTGGAGATATGCCCGATGGTTGCATATCTTTGACCGTATCTGTTTCGAATTGTCCACGTATTTGGACAGCCCGAGGATGCGTAGATGGGGTTTGTTTCCATGGTTTACTCCGGTTTGAGACAGAGTTTCGGCACCATCTCCCTCTTGTTCTCCGGATACACAATCTCCTTTCCAGGACGTGTATTTGGAGAACAGCGGGGAGGTGCTGCCGAAATTCTGTCTCGGACCGGAGTAAACCATGGAAACGAACCTCATCTACGCATCCTCGGGTGGGATTAGGACCTATCTTCACCTAGTAGACAGTTGGAACATCGTGTAGTTGCAAATGATTTTTATACTACTCGCATATATGTTAGAGGATGGCGGACCGTCAGTGGATGTATACGGGCCGCTCAATTCATGGTGACTTGACACGTGAATGGATAGACAAGACCGAAGCTTTCCTGGAACTAGCATTTGCCAAGGTTAAGAATAAGAATGTCACTTGGTGTCCCTGCAACCATTGTAACAACACGCGGCAACATACAAAGAGGATCGTGGGTCAACATCTTATTAAGAATGGCTTTACGCCAAACTATACCCTTTGGACTTACCATGGTGAAGCCACACGGAGGAGAGACGAGGTCGTGAGACAACGCGTCCGTGATCTTGATTCTGATGCCAGGGTAGGAGACATGTTAGATGACTGTCATGAAGCACATGCCGGTGTTGATGAAGAATGTAGGCCGGAGGAGCCGGAGGAGACCACAAAGGCCTTCAGCGAACGGCTCTGTGGCTTCTGAGGACGAGGAGGGGGAGGCTACAGAGGAGCCGTCAGCAGGTGTCTTTACTCGTGGTCCCGCACAACTCCCGAGCCGATTTATTCCTGTGGATAGACGGCCTGTGATTCGACCTGTACTGCCTAGGTATGTAACTTTAAATGTTGTCGATAATTTCTCAATTTATTATATCTTCAAAATCACAATGTAAACTAACAATTTGTCCTTTTTACTTGGCAGGGGTTGGGATGTGATAGCTCCAGGTGATCACGATCGCCCCCCCAATGGCATCCTTGGTATTTTGTGCAGGCAGTGGTACCCGGGTGTGGTGCTGTACAAAGGCAAGCAGGAGCCGGCCTTGACGTGGGACCACTACAAAGTCGCTCAGGATTTGCCAGATACGTCTGGCAGGAGTTTTGCCAACAAGGCAGAGCGGGTGGCGATGGAGCTTTGGGTAAGTCTTCTTTGCACTGAATTGTCAATACATCGCATTTGTTGGATAATATTGAAGGAATGAAAATATGCATCGCGTCTTTTTGCAGAATTTCTTCATATGCGAGCCAGGAATGGAGGAGGTGGCGGCTCGTGTGGTGGACAAAGTATGTCAGAAACTCGTTCCTGACATGTGGTACGAGGCGCGGATCCAGGCCGTCATAAGCTTCCACGCCCAGGTCCACAAGACGACAGTGAACAAAACGCAGGCCCGAACCATGCAGCTGACCCGAGCACAATACCTTCTGGTAAACATGAATACTCAATTCTTCTCAAATACGCTTAATTTGAACTTCTCATATTTACATGCTTGATGATGTGTAGGTGCCTCCGGCGTGGTTGGCCACCCATCACGCCACATGGGAGTTTATGGCGAGGAGGTGGTGCGACCCCGAGTGGTGGGAACAGACGCACAAGGCTGCCCGGGAGCGGCGTTTGAAGATGGCTGGGCCAGCACACCATCAAGGCAGCCAAAGCCTTAACCAATACGCTAAGAAATGGGTACGTGACTTCAACTCTTCATTATGACACTCTTCAAATCAACATAATTGCTAATTATCTCTCTATTTTCTTTGCAGTCGGCGGCACATGGTGGCCAGCCTTGCGGCCAGTTCAAGGCGTTTGCTTTGGCCCACAAGGGCAAGGCAGAGTCTGCCGTCGACTTCGACCCGGAGGACCCCCCCTCGGCGTACAGCAACGCCACCGTCCACAGCCGCATCAGTAAGTACACAGCAGCGGCAAGGCTGGTCCATGGGGAAGATTGGGACCCGAGCACCCACGACCTTGATGGAGAGCTCGTGATGAGGGTGGGTGGAGGGAAGAAGCATGGTCGGTACTGGATTGGCGACAGCACACTCGACACGGCCTCCACTCCGACCCTCTCGCAGATCCGAGCAAGGAGCACGGACTCAGCCCCGCCGATACTCCCACGGCCGACCGCGACACAGATCCAGATTGAGCAAGTCCAGGTTATTTCTGTTTCATTGCACGTTCATTGATTTCGACGTATGTTTGCTTTGCATTGTAACATTGGGATGTTATATTGTAGGCGACGATGGAGGCGAGAATGGAGGAGAGGATGCGGGAGCAGGCGGAGCAGCACAACACGCAAATGGCGGCGATGAAGACGCAATTGGATGCGGTGTTGATGTACCTTCGGCAAACCGGGGCGCCGCCGCCTCCAGGCTTGTTCCCGACAATGTTCCTCCTCCCGACGGCGCTTCTCCAGCCGGCACTCCGGTGAGTCACTTGAGATACCTGGACTTTCATTTTTTCCCTCGCAATAGGATATCCAATGTCTTAGCTTCTTTCAATCTTGTGTCACATGCAATCTTTTGATTTTGCAGAACCAATCTGCGGCATCCAACTTTCCGATCTCGCCTACAAGCCCTTGGAGCGCGTGGCCACCTCAATGAACTTGTAGTGTTGTTTCTATTTCATGAACCTACTATCCTTAGCTTGCTTGCATTTCATGGACTTGTAGTTGTCATTGTCGAGCACTTGTATTTGAACTACGTGGACACTTTGTATTTGAACTATGTCATACTATCTATGTGGACTTTCGGTGAATGTGATGTGATTTAGTGTTTGTGGTCATTTTATTTGCTTGTGGATGTGATGATGATGATAAACATGTGTATCTGATGATGCTGATAATATCTGTGTGGTTTATTTGTGATTTTGGTCCAGGTTGTAGCAAAAATAAACACTTTATTGCAACCTGGAAATTATTTTTGCCGAGGGTAAATATTTTGCCGAGAGCCAAAGGAGGGCTCTCGGCAAAATATGTCACTTTGCCGAGTGCCATGGCAGTGGCACTCGGCAAACTGTCCAAACTTTGCCGAGTGCCCCAGACCTGGCTCTCGGCAAAGTTACAGTGGTTTGCCGAGAGCCTAGCGTGCGGCTCTCGGCAAACCCTGGAGGTTTGCCGAGTGCCCCCCGTCAGGGCACTCGGCAAACCGCCCTGACGGACGTCTGGCCCCGTTAGCCGCTACAGTGCGTTGCCGAGGGTCACAGAGGCTCTCGGCAAAGGGTTTGCCGAGTGCCCGCGTTTTGACTCTCGGCAAACCCCTCTTTGCCGACTGGAATTTGCCGAGAGGGGTTTGCCGAGAGCAACACTCGGCATACCCTTTGCCGAGAGCGTTTGGGGTTTTGCCGAGTGCCCTTTGCACTCGGCAAACTCCCTGTTTCCCGTAGTGGAACTGGTATGCCTGAAACTTGAGACTAATCATATACTTTGCAGGGTGATATCCTCTTTTTACACATGAGCAAGGATCCTATCCGCACTAGAAAAATCGTTTGTTTTAATGCCATCGTAAGTCTTGCTTAACCATGACATCAGAATTGGTAGCTGATCATAAATCTATCAGTTTGCTGTTTACTCCATATTAATATGATCATACAATTATGAAGACCCTAAAGTTTCATTTGCTTCTTCTGTGCACAGGGTGTCAGGGTCGTGAAATTCCAGTTGTTCACTGTGTGATTAGACATTAGCTGTTGCCTTTTGCACTAATTCTACACGCCTGCTTTTTCCTGATTCAGTTTGAGTTTACTCTTCTCTGTGTGTAGGTGCACAACGTCAGGATACCGCAGAAGTTGATATCCTCACAAAAGGTATGTACCAACTTTGTGAAGTGTATTATGAAAATAATAACCAACAGCTACCATTGTACGTTACTCTGCGCCCCTCTGCAATATTCCCTTTACCAGACAAACTGCCGTTCAGGTGACAACAATTTTGGGTTAAGATGTCCTCGAATTGAGCAATAATATTTCAGCTCTCCGTTATTGAAAAGGATGTTTGTTGTCATTTGGTGCAGTACCTGCTGATTGGCGCACTGGGCCTGCTGGCAATAACATCGAAAGAGTAATGGCGTCAAACTATCTTGGCGTAAAGATATTGCTCTTGACTCTAGATCACGGCTGCGTAGCTCACCAGCGACACCGACTGCCGCCGAAGGACGAGTTCGCGCTCCGCGCGTGCGGGAGGACGAGCCGGAGAAATCAACGTCGAGACACAACTCCAGGTCGCCCTGCTATGAAGACTCGACAGGCAACGCCACTGCGACGTCACTGCAGCAAAGTGTGCCGACACTGTCACCGAAGGTCGCCACCGACGACGAAGCGACGCCGAGTGCCGCGCCCGGAGCCCACCCTCGTCGACATCGAGACCTGCTCATCATCCAAGACACTTCTGCCCCTCGGCAGCTCAGCCACGATGCAGAAGCACATTGGAGATCAACGACACACGTACCCTACAACGAAGCAGCTGCGCCAACACACGAAGCAGACACAACGCAGGAAAGCGCCACGACGCTGCCGCCAGAAACCGTGTGCATCGTCAAGTCGATCGATCCCGGCCACCGCGACACGAACGTTGGAGGCCCTCTTCGGCGCCACTCTGCCCAACGAAACGCCACGGGCACCCACCGCTGATGGCGTTCATCCTCAGTAAACCTCAACGCTGATGGCCGGAAGCGTCCTCCGACAACGGAGATCTTCGGCAATCGTGCATGCAGCTGTGAGCCGTTGGAAAAAGGACGACGGCGATGCCGAAACTCCATGCTGGTTGCATCAGCAGCAACGGACGCAACACCGAGGCGCACCATGCAGTCGAAGCACGCGGCGCAGATCATCGACACCCAAACCCCACCATGCGCGTCGCCAAGTCGATCGCAGTCATGGCACAAGTGCCGGAAGACGTCTCGGCGCCACGCCAACAAGAACTAGTACCACGGGCTCGGGGGACCGTCCCGACGCGCACGGCAACTATGCTGACACCGACATCGTACGTGTCGCCACTTGCAGATCCGACATCGTACCAGTTCGATTCTGGGCGCACGTCCCGGAGGCCAGCCCGGAGGTGCGTCTGCTGGAGGAGGAGGAGGAGGCTCGAAGCCTTGAGCGCTTCCCGGAGGTCGTCCTCCCGAAGGCCGCCCGAAAGGCCAGCCCGGAGCGGTCCGAGGCTTGAAGCAGAACTACAAGTAACGACGCTGCCGTCCGAAGACCGCCGCCATCAACCGAGCGCATCATCACGGCAAACCCGGCCATCGCGGTACGCACACCGGAGGCCCACCTGGGCGCCGCGCTACGCAACGACAATGCCACTCCGGCCACAGACACAAGATGACATCGCCGTGACACCAACATGTTGTCAACATGCTTCCTGCTGATGCCAACTGCGGCCCGGAGGACATGCAAATTAGGGGTTCCAACCCTGCCAGGGACACCGGCCGGCCGCCATCCAAGGCGTTGACAGCGGACCCGGAGGAGGCAGCACGACTGCCAGCCAAGGCCTTCGTCAAGGAGGAAGACGAAAGTCACTTCGACCCCCACCCCCCCCCCCCCCCCCCCCCCCCCCCCCCCCCCCCCCCCCCCCCCCCCCCCCCCCCCCCCCCCCCCCCCCCCCCCCCCCCCCCCCCCCCCCCCCCCCCCCCCCCCCCCCCCCCCCCCCAAAAAAAAAGAAAGACAGCAAAAAAGCCACGCGCCGCCGAAGAGGGGAAGGACTCTTGCACGTCAACCTCGACAACGCGCCGTCGGGCACGCTAGACCTCCGAGGCGTGAAGACGTCTCCACCGAAGTCAATTGGACAATGAAAACACGTCACCATGACACCTGCAGATGCTAACTGCATGCAGCTGGCACGTCTTGCGAGGACATTCCGAAGCTCTTACTGCGGCTCGATGTCATGCATGCTCACGACCTGGGCGCATACGCTCCCGAAGCAAAGACGCCGCGGAGGCTCGCCACCGATGCACGATGCGGTACTGCATGAGCCCGTCGCTACGTACGCCGCATGCGTGCCGACAAGCAACACGCCGCCGAGACAAACCCACGCACGGAGCGGTGACAAGTGTTGAATGTAAAGGACACACAATGTGGACAATGAACTGTCTATTCTTTATTGCACTTGTACATCACATATTTATACAGGGAAGGAGTAGGGGCTACTCCAAGAGAAGAGTAGGGACTACTCCAAGCGGTGAAAAGGTGCGTCCAACTGGTCAGTGTGAACACGACCCAACTGGTCATAATGTATTTGTAA
Organism: Eragrostis curvula; assembly: GCA_007726485.1. Lineage (NCBI taxonomy): Eukaryota > Viridiplantae > Streptophyta > Magnoliopsida > Poales > Poaceae > Eragrostis > Eragrostis curvula. Next base: position 83 of record RWGY01001081.1, on the reverse strand, counting down.
CACTCCCCCTTGATCAGTTGATTTTGATAGTACAGTACGTCTCCTCCAAAAACCCTGTGGGAAAAATATGAGGAGATGTATGG